>CM039515.1:28031802-28199885 GCA_022432975.1 Begonia masoniana | reverse complement strand
CCCATGGTTCGGGTTTTCCAAACTCTAACCCAAAAACCAACAAAACCACTCTAAAACACAAACACCCCCTCAATGTACCTCAAACGAAAAATCCAATAAATTTTACCTTGAAATTCCTTGAACAAATTGAAGAAACGGAGAACGAGAGATGGAGGGTTCAAGGTGCAAGACTGGGGAAGAAAAATGGGAGAAGAAAAGTGTTTTTATGCATTTAACCTTCATTTTCACAATTTATCACAAACACTTTCACCTTTGTTCTTCCACAACTTTTAATTTTATAAAACCCATAACAACTTCGCTTACATTCCACTAATCCCACGTGGAGAGTCCTCTCTTCCACCCTTCTAATTTCGTTTTATTCATTACAGAACAGGCCGAAGCAGGTAAGGCAATCACCTGTAGAGCCTAAGGTCAGATGAAGCAATTATTACGGGTGGATTTCTGACCTCCTGACTGTGAGCAAATCCTCTTCCAACAGTATCAGCGTTGCCATCAAGGTCTAAGAACTGTGTATGATTATACGGCCGAATTTATGAATTAACATAGAGGAATGACCTACGAGAAAGTGAAGGACAACAGGTAGCTCGATACTAGGTTGAGTTAAAACCCCATATTCGAGACAAAATTAAGGTTTGCGTTTTACGAAATCTGAATGAAGCGAAAAATATGGCGATAAAGGGTGAACTGATGATCCAAGAGAAACAGGCAACAATAGTAGGTTTTGATTCGAATAGGCGTACCTACGGGAACGAAGATATTCAAAGGAATAATGGGGAGAAAGAAAGATCAATTTCTAATACCTCAAGTCGATCAGAATAGAGAGAAGATAAATCGATTGGGAAGCAAGTAGTAGCCGAAAGTAAAGAAGTGCCACATCAACCAACCCCTATGCGAGACCTATCCCTGGCAAATGTTTCCGATGCAATCAGCCTGGTCATCGGTCAAACGAGTTTCCGAATCGGAGGACAATCGACATTGTTGATAGAGATGAACATGAGTAAGAAATTTGCTGTGAACCCGATGGCAACGAGAAGGCGTTTGAAGAAGGAGATTGAGAGAGGGAAGATGAGGCATTCGTGATTCGAAAATTGATGCTCACTCCTAAGCGTGAAGATTGCTCACAGAGACATCAATTATTTCACACCAGATGTACTATTAATGCTCGACTCTTTGATTTGATCATCGACAGTGGTAGTTGCGAGAATATTATCGGTAGATAAGCTAGGGGTGGGCAGGATCGGACTGCGGATTGAGAATCGGACTGGATCGATGGTTTCAGTCCCAAGGTGATGGACCACGGTCTGGTCTGAGGTCCGAGGTCCCTAGAACCGAAGACAGTTGGTTCGGTCCTCAGTCCACAGCCTGAATTCCAGAAGAATCGAGACCGGTCCGGACCGAAGGACCAAACTTAAACCAAATTCGTTCGACCTTCAGCTTGAACGACTGAACGAGTCTTCAGTTAATGCTTCACTCGCCCCTAAATCCCTAACAGGCAAACACCCGAGTCCTAACCTCCGAACACCCGACCTGCGAGTTGCAGTCCCCGATTTCGGTCTCCCCTGCTCCGAACTCCAACCCCTGTGTTTCGACTTGTCAAGCTTCAGAATTCCCAAACACTTGACCTCCGAAGTTCGAAGTCTGAACACCCGACCTTCGACATCTGAAGTCTGAAAAACTGACCTCCCTGCTCTGATTCGGCTTGCCTCTACAGTCTGTCAAGCGTCCACTCCTACTCACGGCTCAGTGTATATTTGTGATATTTTGTTGTGTATTGCTTAATGCTTAATGTTGTTTGGGTAAAATGCTTAATCTCAATTCTATGTAAAAACTGCAGACGCTTCTACTTCTAGGTGCTCAAATTTTCCATGTTCACTGCTCCCTGCTCGCCGCTCGGCTGATTCAATCTTGAAAATTGCTCACTTCACCTCACTGTATGTGTTTATTCTTTATTATGTAATTTTTGTGTTAGTAAAAATTAGGTCTGGTGGGAGACTCTTCGAAACTGTTGACCAAGAACATTGTGATTTTTGTTTGTTGTTTAAAATTTTAGGTTGTTTTTATTGTGTAATTTTATGTTTGACATTGTGGAATTGCCTTGCTGTGAATTCAAATCAAATTAAAGATTCGGTTAATTAATGTGCTGGTTGTTTAATTGTATGTGTTGTTTATTGGTTGTTGATTCATGTGTTGTTTGTTGACTGTTAATTAATGTTGTGGGTTGTTTGTTCGATGTGATTTTGCTCTATGGTAGGATGAATCCTTTCGAAAGTGAAAGTTCGCATGTGGATTCGAAAAAATCTAAGTCTATGGCTAGACTTCACTTCAGTAAGGTATCGGGAACAAATCAAACAAAGTGTAATTATTGTGAAAAAATATATGCAACACACCCGACGAAGTATTCACGAAATGTGGACAATAGGCAACCAACTTTGTCCTTTAAAACTGTTGAGGGCAATAGTGCTAGCATACCCATATTTACTATGATGGGTGCTAGAGAATTTCTAGTTAAGGTAATTATAATTGATGAATTGACATTGAAAATGGTAGAAGGAATTGGTTTCAGGACATTTTTCTGTATCTAAATCCAAAGTTTATTATGCAATCTCGAAGGACAATAACAAGTGATATTCGAGGCATATTTAAGAAAGAAAAACAAAAGTTGAAAGAGTATTTTTTTTTCAACATCACTGAGGGTGTGTTTGACCACTGACACGTGGACCGCTATTCAGAATTTGAATTACATGGTGCCGACATGTCATTTCATTTATCAAGACTAGCATGTGCAAAAGAATATCTTGAATTTTTGTTAAATTCCGAACCATAAGGGTGAGACCATTGGTAAAGAAGTTGAAAATTGTTTGCTTAAGTGGGAGCTTGAAAATGTTACCACCATCACCGTTGACAATGCATCTTCCAACAACGTCGCTATCTCTTATTTGACGAAGACAATTAGAAACTGGAAGGGGTTGATTTTAAACGGCGATCATATGCACATGCGTTGTTTAAAGTATGCATTGATGCTGTGAAAATTACTTGCAAATGTAATTTGTCTCTTGATGTTCCTACTCATTGGAACTCAACATATTTGATGCTGGCAAACGCTGAGAAGTTTGAAGCAGCGTTTGAAAAACTTCCAGAGAATGAAAGCTATTTTGTGCGAGAAATGTGTAACGACCCCGGCCAGGAGCCGTCACGTGTTCATATTCTTTCATTAATCGTTTGCTTGACTTTTACTATTATTACATTCACTTACTATCTCTCAACAGACTTTCACATTTAACATATATTTTTTTAAACTGGTAATAGAAACGCAGAATCATTAAGGAAGACGAACCCTCTCGTGCCCGACTTCCCACGCCTCGTCGGCTCAACCTTCACAGAGTCGAGCGACTAGACTCGGTCATTGGCTTCTTGACAATTTCGGGAAAAGAGGAGGTGCCCTCAATTCTCTTAACTTAATACCACTCGGGTTTGCATGGGTTGCATGCGTTGACAACCCTCAGAAATTTAGTCGTCCGGTCATCATGTGCATTACGCGTGACTCGCTTAACATCGCCTAAAAGGAGACATCTTCCGGTGGGCACGTGGGTCTCGCGTGCTAAATTAAAACATCATCCGGTCGCTAATCGACAAAACACATTTTACATCTTCCGGTCGCTAAGCGACAAAACACATTTTACATCTTCCGGTCGCTAAGCGACAACACACATTTTACATCTTCCGGTCGCTAAGCGACAAAACACATTTTACATCTTCCGGTCGCTAAGCGACAACACATATTTTACATCTTCCGGTGACGTCATCCGGAAGACTAAACCATCATACAACTATCCTTCGGCATCTGCCGATGACGTCAGCCGGAAGACTAAACCAACAAACAACTACCCTTCGGCATCTGCCGATGACGTCAGCCGGAAGACTAAACCAACAAACAACTACCCTTCGGCATCTGCCGATGACGTCAGCCGGAAGATTGCCTCATCCAGCCTCCGTCTTACGGTAGAGAACACTAAATCATCAAATGACTCCTCCCAACAGAAAGAAAACACAACTCATTCAAAATGCATATAGCGGAAGACTTAAGCAAAAGATCATTTATAAATCTATATAATCATTCCCTGACTCAATGATCCACTAGACAATTTCAAAGCTCAACGTTTTAAAATAATCTCATCCTACTTAAGCTACCATGTCCTTTAACATACTGTAACATAAGAGTCTTAACCAGGGGTCATAAGTCGCCTCTCCAGTCCCACACTGTCACCTTGAGCATCCTCCAGCAACCAGCCTTAAGCATCCTCTTTGAACATAACATCCTCACCTGAACCTTCTTCACCTACACCATAAGGTTTAACTATAAGCCTAATGCTTAGTAAGGAATGCATGCTGACAGATATACATGAGTACACAATTTAAAGAGACATAATTCATAAACTATTCTTCATTCATGTTCATCTTTATCATTTACATAACATGTATTAAGGCAGGGAACGAGGGAGGAAGACAGGGGTACATAGTCATTTGCCTATCGCGGCAGTCGTACATAATCATTTGCCTATCGCGGCAATCATGATACATCACTCGGCCTCCCCAGTGGGAGAATTCGCGAGCCCTACATATCATTACTCGGCCTCCACCAGTGGGAGAATTCACGAGTCATACATATCATTAACTCGGCCTCCACCAGTGGGAGAATTCGCGAGTCATACATAACATAGTCTTTTCCCCGTTCTGCACTCAATCATGGTTACATTTACTTTTCATGTTCTCTACTTAATCATAAACGTGGGCAATATGCGTAAACATGAGGTTCATAGAGAAAAGTCATACCATAAGGACAAGTAGAACATCCTGTAACTTTACATTTACTTACACAACTTCTTCATATCGTGGAAATAACAAATCATAGTCAACAAGCTAACATCTCAGTGATTTCCTAATACCCTTGTGGTGTAGGGCCCTAGTGGCCGGAAATCTTAACACATTCACTTACCTGGATTCCTTAGCAATCCGAACTTCCTCTCTTTAACTTCTTCACCTAAAACATGTACATTACAGTAGTTAAAACAAAGTCCTAGTAGTCCTATCATTAACCACCCTAGGATCTAATAGCTAAAGTCATTCCGATTCCTCTGTTGGACACACTGCAGTCTGAAATCCGAAACTAGGTGGACAGGTTTTACCATTGATTAAATCCGAGTTGGTTACTTAAAATGTTCAGAATCGATTCGGGATGACATTTCTACTCTCAGATTTAAAAAAAAAAGTCTCAAACTACTCGGCCACTGCTAAGAATCCGAACTCAGTGCCGAGCTGAAAACAGAGCTCTATTTACTAATGAATGACTACATTGTCCATTTCGTACCTCGGGTGTGGATTTGCAGAGAAGAGCAAGCTCGAAACCAGCCGTCGGTAAAGGGAAGTTCTGGTAGCCGAGAGCAAGAACTTGGGAGAAAAGAAATCGCCGAGAGGGAATGTCGGCTACAGTGGTAATAAAATGAGATTTAATGTTTCCATTTCCTATTTATACCTAATCCATCAATTCTAATTACTAAACTGCCACCCAACCTAGTTTTACTCAACTTGTAATAAATTTGTCTTAACATTAAATTTAAATCATAACGGTTAAATAAGAGGGTGACAATGAAAATGGTCAGAAAATCACCTGGCCGAAATGTCGGGTGTTACAAAATGAGAGTGGAAGGTGCACCCACAATGGAAGATTGGGGATGCATGAGAGAATTTATTAAATTCTTAGAGACATTTTATAAAATGACACTTCATGTTTCTGTTTCTCTGTATATTATAGCAAATATGTACGTAGGCAAAGTCTGCAATTTGAAGATTTCTATTGAGAAATATGGTAACGGTGAGAATATAACACTGTGAAGAATGGCCAACGAGATGATTAAAAAATTTGACAAATATTGGGGATCTTTTGAAAAAATAAACACATTTGCCTATGTTGCACTTGTTCTTGATCCAAGTTGCAAAATAAAATTTTTACGGCATTGTTTAAACATTTTATTTGGAAGTAAAAGAGCTGTAGAATACGTAAAACAAGTAGAGGATGTAATTCAAAGGTTGTACACATAATATAAAATGATACAACCAATGAAGACCAGCCTCTTAGCAGTAGTAGTCAACAAAGGTCTCCAAAGTCAATGAGTTTTTTGGTGCAAGCTTGTTCAAGTGCAGTGTACTCTATGTTTTATGATCCGGACAATTCTTCTGAGATAAATGATGAAACTACTGAGTCAGAGATTGATCTATATTTGTCTGAGAAGTTAGAGATTGTTCAAGATATTTTTGACATTTTATCATGGTGGAAAAGACACTCCGAGAAGTATCAAATTTTGAGTGCCATTGCGAAAGATATATTGATCATTGCAATTTTTACGGTAGCGTCATAGTCTGCTTTTAGTTGTGGTGGTCGTGTTCTTGACGCTTTTCGTAGTTCTCTAAGCCCACAAAGTGTTGAAGCTCTGATATGCTCACAAAGTTGGATCAAAACTTTCAATCCTTTTAAAGTTTCTACAGATGATTTAGAAGATAGTAGCACTACGATATTGACATCTATACAAGAAGGTTCGAACATTCTACTATTTATTTGTTTTACATGTTTATCTCTAAATTAAGGATTAATTAATATCTTCAATATTGTCATTTTGCAGATGTCGTTGACATTGACCCTTCCAATGATAATTTTCTAGAAGTACAAGATGACATATCGATGACTTGATATTGTGGTTGTGACAATTATTTATATTGATTGTTTGGTTGCTGCCATGAAATTGACTATGTACTTGAATTTATTATTTAGATTGTACTTTTAAGTTTTAAAGTAATTGGATAAATTTTGGATGTTGACTTTAGTTTCTTAACTTGCATTTTAATGTTTGATAGTTGCATTTAGTTTGTATGTTACATAGTTGGATTTTTTTTTTTGATATTGTATTTAGTTTCTTAGATTACATTTTAATGTTTGATAGTTAGATTTAAACTTTTAGTTTCTATATTACATACTTAGATTTATTTTGGATGTTGTATTTTTTTTTATTTTAATGTTTGATAGTTGGATTTAGACTTTTAGTTTGTAAGTTACATACTTATATTTATTTTGGATGTTGTATTTATTTTGTTATATTTATCGTTTTTTAAAATTTTATCGTTTTTCATAATTTTTTGTTAAAAACAATAAATAAATAACTTGGGCGGAACCGGGACCAACTCGGAACCGGACCAAAATTTTTGGTCTAGTCCCCGTTTGGTCCTTGTTCCGTCGGGATCGATTTTGGTTTTGGGATTAAAATCCTAAAACCATTCGGGCCAGTTTCGGTCCGGGCTCGAAATCGGACCGAATCGGCCTGTGCCCACCCTAAAGAGAAGTTGTAGATATTTTACAATTACGAGTTGAGAAGCACCCTACCCCGTACCCGATTGGATGGATCAAGGCAGTTGAGAAGATTCAAGTGAAAGAACGCTGCAAGGTACCATTTTTGATCGATAAATATACAGATGAAGTATACTGTGATATCGTGGATATGGATGCATGTCACTTTCTGTTTGGTAGACCGTGGCAGTTTTGTAACGACCCTAATACTGTACCCATTTTTCCCGTACATATATATTTTTTTTATCCTTATACTTTAAATGAACTTAAGTAGACTTTAAGCGGAAATCAAATTGAAATCGAAATCAGAATTAAAATCTAGCCTTTAAATCATTTAAAACAAAACATAAAACTAATTAAATAAAACTTAAAACATTTTAATAAAACAATAAAAATTAAATCAGAAATAGGGAGGGCAGAAACGACTTTTTGCCGAGGAGGGAGAGCAGCGATCGATCGCTGCATCGTGGCACCAGCGATCGATTGCCGCGATCGATCGCAGCGATCAATCCTGCGATCGATCACTGCAGCGATCAAACAACTTATCTCTCTGGAATCCGAAATTCCAGAGAGTAACTTCCAACTTTTACATACATTATCATCCCACTACATTTCTCATTATGCACCCTAATTAAACGATCTAAACCCACGACCAACTTTCATAAAAACGAACTGCATGGATACATTTAAAAATCGACAAATTCTCCTGTTTTAAATTCCAAGCAGTTCCAATGAAACATTATAAAATCACAGTTTATAAAACAGGTTTTTCAAATCGTTTAAAACATCAAAATATAATCTATCATCTAGTCAGATCCAAGCATCCTAATATGTTCTAACTTTACACATATTTTGTCCAAAATAACCCAGTACTCTCAAAATACGTACATACGTCCCCACGGGTCAAAACGCACCGACTGCTCAGCTCACTCCCACGGGCCATTCTCCGTCAACTGCATCATACATCAGGAGGAGGAACGTCGTCCTCACCTGGCTCAATGTCACCTAAAACGTCACCTACACCATACAGACACACTATGAGCTAAAGACTCAGTAAATTCTACGTAAATGCAGATGCGTGTAGTGCATATGGAGTTCAGAAATCATGCATAACATACAGATCGTGGCAGACAGAATATCACCGAGATCTCATCCCCCTAATCGGAGAGAGCCCATCCAGCGATCGGACTACTCTTTCCAGCTAGAGGAGGGGGTACACGCTTACAACACGTACAGCCGTGCCTGAGCCCCACCTCGCGTGACCAGATAACAGATTACGTATTTTATTACATTACATGAGATGTGGTATTGGTTAGACCCTTAAATCGGTCCACACAATAGATCAATAGCCCCCACTTTCTGGGCCACATCGGTTTTCTAAAAACATCGTGCGAAAATTCATTTTCATGCTTAGTTGAAATACGTGATGCATGAACAGTTATAAGCATAAAATAAACAACCAACATGCATACCATCAAGACGAATAAAAACATAACCTGATAAATAACTAACCTAACTACCCAACCAAAGCAATTTAAAACAAACAATCCACTAAGATCCTCGATGCGACATCGAAGTACGGTGTAGGCCAATCGGCCAGAGTAAGTCACAAGAACTTACCTTGTGCGGGCTGAGCTTCGAGCTCTGTCCACGAGAGTCGTTCGCCTGAGGCAATTTAGAATGATCGACGTTAAAACAAGTTTAAGCCTCTAAACGTCAAATTGACGAAACCTTAATTAAAGAGATTTCCTAAAGCTTTAATCCAATTTATTGAGCTATTTCATCGAGCAATACACGCTCAGCAACTCAAATCCCAAATTACGAGTTTTCCCTAAATCTCGAAATTTCTCGAATTTTAACATTTTCACAAATTAATCTAGTTTCGTCCAATAACGCTCAATAAGTTCTATACGTTCATAAACTACGATAACCTATTGATTTTTAAACCCGAAATCGCATTTTTAACCTAAACCCTAACGTTAAATCGGCTCAAAAATTGAAAACTAACGCTCTAGAATCATAGATTCATACCTAGGGTTGCGAGAGGAGGAGAAAACACGGAAGAAACGAGTCGATCGGAGGAGAAACGGAGGTCGGAATAGTTGGATCGCCATGGGGAAAACAGATAAAGCTTTCTGGAATCGCAGGCAGCTGAGAAGAAAATGAGGAGAGAAAAATGAAGTTTAGGTTATTTTATAATTTGATTTGGCAAATTACCAATTTGCCCTTTGCATTGTTTTTATATTAGTTTCGTCTTTTGTTTCGTTAATTAACTAGCTATTTGGTTTCTCCGAATTTCCTTACTTTACCAATAAGTCCAACTTATTATTTGGGATTCATTAAAACTGTCCGTTTACAAATCGGACCACGTTTACTATTTTTACTAAAACGTTCTTTATTTTGCGAGGAATGTAATTACTCGCAATATAGCGTTATTACTCCGAAAAATCCCATAATTTCCTTAAAATTCCTATTAACAATTAGGATTCTAATGACGCTTTCTTTTTGTAAAACGGGTTTGATTTAACATATTTACAAAAATGCCAATATATATTATAATATAAAATCCCGTACAAGTCGGATATTACAAGTTTGACGTAGACTCTCTACATGCAAGTAGGGGAGAACATCTATAAATTGAAAAAGGACAGGATGAAGTTCACATTACTTCCTCTAAAAGCAAAGAACCGTTCTAAAACTTCTAAAGTAAAGGAGTGATCTTTATTACTATTACCCAAATGGATCATGAAATGGAGGAGGCGATTAAAGAATCTCGGGAGGCTTATCCACTAATCATGCGGCAGATTCTTTTGGTTGGTGAAGAGTAGTTGACGGCCGAGCTATCCCGAGAAGTCAGCCTGTTATTGGTTGAGTTTGCTGGCATCGTTCTTGAGGAGCTACCGAGTGGGTTGCCACCAGAAAATATCTGGGAGGATCGCTCTATGGGCTTTGTGTAACACTCGGTTTTACAAGACTTTATTATTCCGATAAATAATGACATTTTTGTAAATATGTCAAATTAAGTCTGTTTGTGAACGTAAAGTTTTAATGGAGCCTTGGTAATAAACTGGAATTCATAGTAAAATAAGAAAATTTGGAGAAACCAAATTGTTAACTAAATAACGAGATAAGTAAAGAAAGAAATAGAAAATCAAGTGGAGGGGCAAAATGGTCATTTGGCATGTTATTTTGATTAAATAGGCAAAATCCTTTTCTTCCTCAACACTTCAACGAAATCTCATTTTTCTCTCCCTCACCTCTCGGCAATTCTCTTCTCCTCCCGCGACGATTCCTCACTTCCGGCAACCAACATTCTTCCGATCGACTTTGACTCTTCACAATTTATTCTCCGATCAACGTTCTAGGTAAGATTTTATAGTTTTCGAACGTTGGATTTTGGTTTTCTAGAGTTTAAACGATTAGGGCTCGTTTAGGATTTTAGTGAAATTGTCGGATTAAGTTAAAAATCATTAGGGTTACCCTATTTACGACCCTAGTCGACGTATTGGTGATTATTGGACAAAGTTAGACGATTTATTGGTGAATGTTAGGGTTTTAGAGGTTTGGAGCTTTGGGAAAACTCCATTAATGGAGGTTTTGAAATGTCGAGCACGAATTGCGCGACAAAATGCCTCAATGAGTTAATTTAGAATTTTAGGAGATTTCCTTAGTTAAGATTTCGTTAGTTTGGAAGTTTAACGGTTTAAACTCGGTTTTAAATGACGAATGTTGTGCTTTGCCATAGGTGAACAACGCTCGTGGACGGGGCTTAAATTGCAACAGACGTGAGGTAAGTCTTCGTGATTTGTTTGGCCGGTTTGGCCTACACCATAAGAATGTATTTGAATCGAGGAATTGGAGACGTAGCGTGTTTCGGGTAGTTAGATTAGGTAGTTAGGCTACTTTAAGCTATAGAATGTTTAGTGTTCGTTGTTTGTTTTATGTTTGTTTCCATTATTGTATTCTGCACGTCCATGCATCATGTTTTCCGAATAAGCATGCAAAATGAATTTTTAAGTATGTTTTCTTAAAAAGGATAACGAAAAGGTATAAATGTACGTAATAATTGTCACGTCGGGGTGGTCGTTCAGACATGGCTGTCAGATGAAGCATGTTTTTCCCCCGGGTAGATGCGAGGGGCTATCCAATCGCCGGATGTGCCACCCCTATCTACTGAGAGCGAAGGCCCGGTGACGTCTGAAATAAAATGAATAGCGAAAAGGTAAGATGATTGTACGATTTTAAGCATTGCATACGCATAGCATTCATCTTCATTTACGTAGGTTTACTGAGCCCTTTAGCTCATAGTTTAATTCTATGGTGTAGGTGATTTCGAGACAGATGAGGACAACGTTCCTCCGCCCGAAGTATGAGCAGGTTGATGGAGGGTGGCTCGTGGGAGTGTGCTGGCGCAGTCGATGCTATTTTAACCCGTGGGGATATAAGTACATATTTTGGGGATTTGATAAATAATAGAATAGGAAAATTGTATAGATGACTCATTTTAGGATGTTTGGTGTCTGGATAGATAATGTATAGTATTTCGTTGCATTTCTGATAATTTCAAACAGATGGAAATGTTCAATTTTTAAACAGAACCATGCGGTTCGTTTTTATGAAATTTGGTCATGTTTTAAATATGTTTTGAGTCGGTTTTTGGGTGGTTGGTGGAGTGAGGACTGTATGCAGGTAGAAATGTATTGTTGTGATGTACAAAATGTTTAGAGGTAAAAAAAATTGTGAAGGAAGAATTGTGTAAAGTGTGAAGTGTGTTATGTGCAGGGAGAAATGGGGAGCTGTTCTCTGCAATTCGGATTCCAGAGAACATGCCGATCGATCGCCAGGAGGGGCGATCGATCGGCATAAATGGTCAGCACTGTCTGGAAAATCCAGAGAGTGTGCCGATCAATCACCCGAAGGGGCGATCGATCGGCTGGGGATAGATCGCAGGGGCGATCGATTGCCTGATGTGTGGGGCGATCGATCGCCCCCTATTTTCTTAACACTGCCGATTGATCGGCTGAAATGGCCGATCGATCGGCTGTGGCTTTTTGGGTGAATTGCCTTTTCTGCCCTCCGAACTTTGGCTGATTGTTTCTGTTATTTTATTTGTTATATAAATATTGTTTTATCAAATAGTTTTAAAACGATTTCAACCATCATAGATTCCGACTAAAGTTTTTTTAAAAAAGAAAAATTTATACGAGAAATTAGGGTAAAGGATTAGGGACGTTACACTTTGTCCTCGGATTACCTAGAACACAACAGGGATTTGACTCTATCTTTGTGGTGGTTGACAGATTTTCTAAGATGTCCCACTTTATTCTCTGCAGGAAAGTCGCTGATGCACAGAATGTAGCTCGGTTATTCGTCAAAGAGGTGGTGCGCTTACATTGGGTGCCAAAATCTATTACGTCTGATCGAGATAGCAAGTTCCTCAGCCATTTCTGGAGGACCCTAGGGAAGATGTTTGACTTTTCCCTTAACTACAGTACTACTGCCCACCCTCAAATAGACGGTCAGACTGAAGTTATAAATAGAACGCTGGGAAATTTGCTACGGAGCATATGGACAGACAAACCGAAGCAATGAGACATAGCTCTACCTCAAGCAGAGTTTGTGTACAACAGCGTCATTCACAGGACAACAGGAAAGTCTCCTTTCTCTATCGTCTATATGAAACCGCCCCAGCATGCTCTAGATTTGATCAAACTCCCCAAGACTTCAGATTCTAGCATTAATGTTCCAGCAAAGCATATGGTGGAACAGTGGCAAAATGTCGCATCGGAGATCAAACGGAGAATTAAGGAGTCCAATGCTAAATATAAGGCAACAACAGATAAACATCGACGTCAGAAGATATATGTTGTGGGAGATCAAGTTATGGTGTTTCTTCGCAAAGAACGATTCCCAATCGGAAAATACAGCAAGTTACAACCTAAGAGGTACGACATATATCGGATAGAGAAGAAAATCAAGATAATGCTTGTCATTGGGTTGCCAAACAGTATGGGCATATCCAAGACATTTAATGTGGCAGATATCTTTCCAGACGACATATTAGCGTATCCTAAAAACTCGAGGTCGAGTTTTTCTATGGTGGGAGAGAATGATGCAAATTAGTGACCTTTCAATTTCAAATAGCCATAACTTTTGCTACAAGTATTAGAATCGTTGTTAAAAGATATCAAATCAAAGCTCTCGCAGAAACCCACGACTTGTCACAGAGTTTACCCGTAATGACCTTTCTCAGGCCCAAAATCAATCATCTCAGCCCTCAAATCGACAGTCCAAGTTTTTATTTAATAGTTCCTGCATTATTTAATCTTATTAGAAATTCCTTAATAGTCAGTTATTTATTTTGGATGGAACTCGGAATTGGGATCTTTTTTGGCATTATTGAAGTTTCTTTAAAAAACTAGGGTTTCTCTTTGGAGAGTATTTGTTATTTTTTCCGCATCCCTTTAATAGTTCCTGCATTATTTAATTTTATTAGAATTTCTTTAATCGTCAGTTATTTATTTTGGATGGAACTCGGAATTGGGGATCTTGAGAGTGTTTCTTATTCCTTCTGCATCCCGCTGCGTCATTAATTATCTAGAACTGGCCGTTGGTATAAAATTATGATTTGAATATGTAAGAATTGTTTGAAACTAGCTATGGAAGAGTCATAAAACAAAGAAACTTTACTCATTTTTACAACTTATCTCACTAAATTACACATTATATAGTATAATAAATACATAAATTACATTCCGAATAGTCGTACATTTCTGCCTCTTCCGTGCGTAGAAGATTCCTGCACATAATGAAATTATATTAGATAATAATGAAAGTGTGTTTATGTGCAAATGTGTTGAAATGTACTTGTACCTTGTCAATGTGTCAAAACCCATAAATGTGTCATAGAAGTAGAAATGGTGCCTGAAGTGTAACGCCCCGAGTTTTCTGAACCCGGTTGTTTCTCATAAACTCGAACTTGACTAAGAAATTTTGGACCAAATTTAAATTTTGCTCAAAAGTCTAAATTTGACTTTTTCTAAAACTTAAAACGTTAAATACTTGCAGCGGAAATCATTTAAACAAAAATAGAGTTAAACAAAACTATAGAACATGTTTGAATAATCAATTAGATGTTAGGGAACATTCGGCCAAAAGAATAACGTTAAATTGCGAAATACTTTGAAAGTTGCAAGAGTCAAACTCGTCTGCCGCTGAACAAAGTCAACAGAGGGCAGAAATAAAACTGAAGGATCTCTACCGATGACGTCATCCGGAGAATCATTCTTCTAGCTTCAGCCGATCGTAAAACGACAAGTTTTACTACTACATCTACCGGTGACATCAGCCGGATGATTCATTCATCCAGCCTCTGCCGACCATAAGACGACAAAAGACTTTACTCACAAAACAAAACAAACAGAATACATTGATTGGTCACCAAATGACAAAAGTCTTCCCGCATCTTCCGATAGACATAATACACAATGTCCACCGATCACTAAACGACAAAAGTCTAAACTCTCTATCGATGAAATAAACTACACCATCCGATAGATTTAACACGCTACTCCTACCGGTAGAAAACAGCCATCATCTACCGATAGAAAACGATGTCTCCTACCGATAGATTACTACTGCCGGTAGAAAACAGAGCAACTTTTCCACAATTCCTGTTCCATATAAAAAAACAACTCTACCACGAAAGGACTTATTCGCTTCAATGAAACCATTTAGAAACAACTCCAATCCCTACATTACTCGAAATCCAGTAAAAACCAACGCTAAATCAGCAGAATACTATTATCAGAAAATCTAAAAGTAACGTGTTCAAAACATTGAAAATTGTTACTGTTATAAGACTCAACATACTTAAGTGAAAACATTGTCGACTGAACTAGAGAGTTTTCAAATCTAAGATCAAAACATTAAGAGTTGGTTCTGTCAACGAAACTCAAACACAACTCAGCTATCCAATTGTTTACTACAATGCACATACACAAAACAATAGTTAAACCGCCTCATCAATTTACTAAGTCGTGGCCTGAATGCGCTCCTCCAACATCATCTATGCATTTGTGAACTCAGGGAAATCACCTGCAGTAACCTCAACACCTACATCACAAAACTCATCTATTAGCCTAATGCTAAGCAAGCAAAGCAATAATGAAATGATATGCTGAAACATAAAACCTAAACATGCAGTTTCTACTTTCTCATCTCAGTTGTACATTCGTTCGTTTACTGATCTGATCCCTCGGTTCCCTTGGGAGTGGGATCAGTTCTCCCAATGTTCTACATCCTCTACTCGATTAAGGGGCGGATGAATTCCCTTAATAGCTATTCTGATCCCTCAGTTCCCTTGGGAGTGAGATCATTTCTCCCAATGTTCTACATCCTCTACTCGATTAAGGGGCGAATGAATTTCCTTAATAGCTATTCTGTCACTTTCGGTTCATGCCTTACCATTCTTTACATGAAAATTCATTTTCGTAATCTTTCAGAAAAACATGATGCATGTCATACAAACTCATTCGCACAATGCATAAATCCTAATGTTTTGTGATGTAGGCCCGAAGGCACATGCACACTTTACTTACCTGGATTCCTGGGGAAATGTTTGGTTTCTAACCACTTCGGGTTCTGCTCAAACCTAAATCAGAGAAATCACTGGAGAAGTCGGAGGGAAAATCGCCTGGAGCTCTGATGAGCTTGAGATGAATACCGAGAAAGGAAAAATGAGGGGATAGTGGTGGCTAAACCTCATTAAACCTCCCTTAAATACGTTATCCACAATAAATTGTAATTTACCATTTTGTCCTTACTCATTCACTTATTAACCTAATCACTAAATCACCCAAATTTAAATTTTAAAGCATTCTCAAAAAGTAAATCGGTTAATAGAAACCGGGTGTTACATGAAGTGAATCCTCTGCCAGAACAAGTGCGACTATTATGCCTCTGACGCCGACAAATAGCACAGACATCGATGAGTTCTTCCTAATAATTGTCAAACTTAGTGGCTCATCGACATCTCGCACTCTTTTTTCTTCGGCCTATCAGGTTGGGGCTTTTTTATGGGCGAAAAGATTTGCTTCATATTTTGTACGAGTGGCCACATGTGTTGGCCACTAATAGGATGAATGAAGTGTGAGTACATCTGGAGATAAGTTTTCCAGATATAGTATTCCACATTGTATCTCAATATACTCTGCCTTGAAATTAGTTTTGAAATTTGCGTACATATGCCGGAGACAGTAGCGATGGTCGGCTAACGATAATTCCTATTGCACAGCAGACAACACCCCTGGTATTTGAAAGAACAAGAGAGTCAATATAAAATAATATAACTACCACAACGCTCCAATATTTGAAAGAACAATTGGAAATGTATTATAGCTTTTGTCGATCTGAAACAAATATTCAAGCGTATCTCGATTTAGTCTGCATGTCTTCCTTCAATAATTTCAAAAACCACGTCCATGAGTCCATACACTCTAATTCCACATTGACAACAATAACAAGATATATTTCATCGTTGCCATCATTACTGATGACTATCATAAATGGCCCGGAACACGAGCCCTTTAGATGACAACCAGCCAAACAGATAAGTCTACCAAATTTCAGCAAACTTGTCTTGCAAGCAGCTATACATATTTAAATTCTTTCGAATACACATGATCATTATCGGCGGAGCCCACTAAGTAAGTCTGTAGGCCCAATGTGCTATTAAGATTTGATCTACGTATTTCTTCTACGTACGACCACAATAACTTGTATTGTTTGTCGGCCTTCCCTTCATTAAGTTTTCGCGCTTCGTTTCTTGTTCTTCTGGTAAGACTTGGTGTAATGTTAGCATTCAAATCCTTCCTCACTGTCTCGATAATGGAAGGAGTTTCTCACATAGGTTGACTTTTGAACCTATCCAAATAATGATTTGCCACCGATTTTGTAGTAGCGTGTCAATTCTCAAATTTTCTTGAACAGTTGTGAGAATTGTTGAAACTCTTTATTTGAAACGTAAACTCTTTTTACATCTTCGAACCATGCAGTCACCAATCACATCCGTCTCACACACGACCGTCAATCGTCAAAATTCACTTTTAATGAATTTGATCCCATAACAATTATTCAAAGCATATTCTACTATTTTTTCTCTAAAGAAAATCTCATCAAAATTTCTTTCCTTACCAGTATGCTTTCCACCTTACCATCCTCCGACTCGATCAGTGTTTGAAGCTCATCGTGTAGAGTTTTGAATTCGATTGTGTATGACCGTTATTGTCTAAGAGGGGGTGAATTAGACATTTCTCTACTAATCGAGTTTGCTTAGTACAATATAAATTACTTAAAATATTATTTTCTGATTCAAAATAAACACAGAGAGAGAGAAATAACACCGTAATTTTTCTGTGGTTCGGCCAACCTTGCCTACATCCACGCTTCAAAGATTTCACCCCCTTAAAGATTCACTACTTCTCTTCCACGAGAAATCTTGATTGGACTTCACGGGCGCCAATCAACTGCCTTTTATACTTCAATTGATCTTCACGGGCGTCAATCGCTACCTTTACACTTCGATTACAAGATGAACAATGTAGCACAGAACTACACTCTCTCAAAAAGTAAAATTTCAAGTTTTGATCTAGAGAGGTGTAGAGAATAGAAGAAAATTACAGGCGTGTGAGCTCGCGATAGTTGAGAGAAAATTTATCAAATCAGCAAAAAAATTTTTGTCTCAAGCTCCTATTCTTCCTTTTATACTGGTGACTGTAATCTGCTTCTCATTCAGACGACTCTTTGTTTCCGTACTAAAAATATGACCGTTGTGAAGAAATATAGCCGTTGGAGTCTGCTTTGGTCAACATTTAATTCGGCGGTCATTAATAGTCTGGTCGTTAAGTCTCTGGATGTTCCCCCTTTGGACGAATGAGTTTGGAAAAATTTGTTTGGTCTGATGTTGGACGAATGCTCGTCAGACTAGTGCTTCGCATCAATTCGTTGTTCTGTCTTTGAACACTTTGGTCGTACATTTTGGACGCTTGCTCGTTGGACGAATACTTTGGATGATTACAACTCGGACGAGTACTTTGGACGATTACGTCGGACTAATAACTTTGGACGAATGCGTCTATCTTACTTTGGATGAATAAGTCTGTCTTTACTTTGGACGATTGCGTCGGACTAATAACTTTAGACGAATGCGTCTGTCTTTACTTTGGACGATTGCGTCAGACTAATAACTTTGGACGAATAAGCTGTTCTTCGTTTGGACGAATGCGTCTGTCTTTATTTTGGACGATTGCGCCGAACTAATAACACTTAACCAAAAACGTCAGAAACGTAATACCCTTTTTCAAAGGGCATTTTCAGATAAATGCAATAAACACAGTAATCCAATTATTCAGTTTATATATTTCATATTAATCACAATCATCAAAACATAGTTAAACTTAAACCTATTTAAGTCAACAATCTCCCCTTTTTTTATGATGACAAATATATGATCTGATTCAACATACTAATATGCCTTTCAGCTTAAACTTACATACTCCCTCATACTCTATGCAGTATTCCTTATCAATAAGTCTTAAGTATGCATTCAGTAAATTCTATATCCTTTAGTAAATTTTTAATTATGAATTCAGTAAATTCTATATCCTTTAGTAAATTTTTAATTATGCATTCAGTAAATTCTATATCCTTCTCTTTCTTTGATATTATCAAAAATAAAATAAACACTTATAAGAGGAATGTCATTTAGCACAGCACTTTAGAGACGACAGTGATAAAACATTCACGGTTTGGCAATATGTTAAGTATGCACAGTGTTAAAAAAAATATCATTCACAGTGTGAAAAAAAATATCTCTAGATTTGAGGAGAGGAAGGATTCTCCTAGTGCATGATAGCTCATAGTTGATCAAGGAATCATCCTTATCAAGAGGGGATTCTACCGGATGAGTAATTTCCTCAACAGGAGAGGAAGGAGGAACATTGTCTTCATTAATTGCATCCCCTGCATCTTCCATAGGCACATCGTCAGCCTGATTTGGAACAGGAGAAAAAGAGGGAATGCTTTCTTCATTAATGGCATCCCTGCATCTGCCATTGGGGTACCCTCAATAGGGTGGAGCAGGCACTGGCTCGTCCTCACAAAGAGCAACCTCTTGAGCAACATTTGTCCCAACATCTTGAGCAACATCAACCACATCAGTGTTTAGAAAGACATCTAAATGTTCAGCACTTGAAGGAACAGCTGAAGTAGCTGGACGAGCTGCCTCAAGATTCTCGTCACTTTCCTCAAAATTCTCACCTCATTAGAGGGCTCACCAGCACTTCTAGTCATAAAGGTGCTAAGGTCTCCAATATGAGTGATAACCCTGTCACAATCTCGCTGCAATTGCGCTGCTAAATGACTTGAATGGAATCTAACGGAGGAGATGACATCATCAATAGCTTTACTTTGATTTATTCCATTAGATCAATACGATTGTGTAGACTTTGAATGGCAGCAGCGAGATGTTCTGATTGAGATAGGACAAAAGTTTCAAACTGATCTTGGCGGGAGAGATACATGGACTGAAAGGATTCAAGACCAGTGCCGAGGCTTTCGATGCTTGCCCGAAGCTCATTATGTTGTTCCTCAGAAATAGAGGGCCTCATTGGAGGAGAGGGATGACCTTTAGTTCGAGGAGGAACATGAATTTGAAGAATTACAGATTCTGAGCTTGGGGTGGTTGAGGTTGAGGTTGTGGGGGAATATCAGCTTGGACTTGAGGAAGTTCAGGATCACTCAAAGGCTCTTGAGTGTGGAGTTGAACATGACTGACCTCTGCAGGAGCTCAAGACAGAGGAGCTGGAGAAGGTAAGCTTGAGGTGGCAGAGGATCAGGACAGGAAGAAGAGTGTCATTTTGATCACTGTCTTCCTCTTATTCTTCGTCAATGATCAAGTGCCTTGGGGCTGCACGTTTTTCAATCAGCACACCTTGAGCATTTCTAGTTATTCCCACCCTTGACAACGTCCATTGTGACAACGTCCATTGTGACAACGTCCATTGTGACAACGTCCATTGTGACAACGTCCATTGTGACAACGTCCATTGTGACAACGTCCATTGTGACAACGTCCATTGTGACAACGTCCATTGTGACAACGTCCATTGTGACAACGTCCATTGTGACAACGTCCATTGTGACAACGTCCATTGTGACAACGTCCATTGTGACAACGTCCATTGTGACAACGTCCATTGTGACAACGTCCATTGTGACAACGTCCATTGTGACAACGTCCATTGTGACAACGTCCATTGTGACAACGTCCATTGTGACAACGTCCATTGTGACAACGTCCATTGTGACAACGTCCATTGTGACAACGTCCATTGTGACAACGTCCATTGTGACAACGTCCATTGTGACAACGTCCATTGTGACAACGTCCATTGTGACAACGTCCATTGTGACAACGTCCATTGTGACAACGTCCATTGTGACAACGTCCATTGTGACAACGTCCATTGTGACAACGTCCATTGTGACAACGTCCATTGTGACAACGTCCATTGTGACAACGTCCATTGTGACAACGTCCATTGTGACAACGTCCATTGTGACAACGTCCATTGTGACAACGTCCATTGTGACAACGTCCATTGTGACAACGTCCATTGTGACAACGTCCATTGTGACAACGTCCATTGTGACAACGTCCATTGTGACAACGTCCATTGTGACAACGTCCATTGTGACAACGTCCATTGTGACAACGTCCATTGTGACAACGTCCATTGTGACAACGTCCATTGTGACAACGTCCATTGTGACAACGTCCATTGTGACAACGTCCATTGTGACAACGTCCATTGTGACAACGTCCATTGTGACAACGTCCATTGTGACAACGTCCATTGTGACAACGTCCATTGTGACAACGTCCATTGTGACAACGTCCATTGTGACAACGTCCATTGTGACAACGTCCATTGTGACAACGTCCATTGTGACAACGTCCATTGTGACAACGTCCATTGTGACAACGTCCATTGTGACAACGTCCATTGTGACAACGTCCATTGTGACAACGTCCATTGTGACAACGTCCATTGTGACAACGTCCATTGTGACAACGTCCATTGTGACAACGTCCATTGTGACAACGTCCATTGTGACAACGTCCATTGTGACAACGTCCATTGTGACAACGTCCATTGTGACAACGTCCATTGTGACAACGTCCATTGTGACAACGTCCATTGTGACAACGTCCATTGTGACAACGTCCATTGTGACAACGTCCATTGTGACAACGTCCATTGTGACAACGTCCATTGTGACAACGTCCATTGTGACAACGTCCATTGTGACAACGTCCATTGTGACAACGTCCATTGTGACAACGTCCATTGTGACAACGTCCATTGTGACAACGTCCATTGTGACAACGTCCATTGTGACAACGTCCATTGTGACAACGTCCATTGTGACAACGTCCATTGTGACAACGTCCATTGTGACAACGTCCATTGTGACAACGTCCATTGTGACAACGTCCATTGTGACAACGTCCATTGTGACAACGTCCATTGTGACAACGTCCATTGTGACAACGTCCATTGTGACAACGTCCATTGTGACAACGTCCATTGTGACAACGTCCATTGTGACAACGTCCATTGTGACAACGTCCATTGTGACAACGTCCATTGTGACAACGTCCATTGTGACAACGTCCATTGTGACAACGTCCATTGTGACAACGTCCATTGTGACAACGTCCATTGATTTTAGAGAGAAGTAAATCTTGGAGATTGTCTATTTCTTTATTGACCACACTGCTTATTGGCCAATATTCTTCAACAGAAAAAAATGAACCTTAATTTTTCTTATTCCTAATAAGACCTAACCTTATTCTAATATTATTGAAAGTCTTCTCATCTAATGGTTTTGTAAAGATATCTGCCAATTGATCATCAGAGTTGACAAATTTTAAGGTGATATCAACTTTCTGAACATGATCTCTAATGAAATGATATCTAACATCAATATGCTTAGTCCTAGAGTGTTGGATAGGATTCTTAGAAATGTTAATTGCACTCGTGTTGTCACATCTAATTGGAATCCTATCATAGAGTAGATTGTATCTTCCAAGGTTTGCTTCATCCAAAGCATTTCTGCACAACAACTGCCAGTAGCAATATATCACTTTCGGCGTTGAAAGTGCAACAGAATTTTGCTTATTGGAGTACCAGAAAACAAGAGACTCACCAAGGAATTGACATGTTCCACTAGTGCTTTTCTTATCTACTAGACTCCCAGCATAATCGGAGTTAAAATCCTATGAGATCAAAGGATGTACCATTCGGGTACCATAAACCTAAATCATATGTCCCACTTAGATATTTGAAAATCCTTTTACGCATTAAGTGAGATTTGTTGAGAATCTTGACTCTAGCACATAACACACACTAAGAGATGTCGGTCCTGCTAGCAGTGAGGTATAGAAGGGATCCAATCATACCTCTGTACTTTTTAATATCTACACTTATCCCATTTTCATCTTTGTCCAATTTAGTAGTTGTGCTCATAGAAGTTCTAGAGGACTTAAAAGAATCTAATCCAAATCTTTTTAGGAGATCTTTAATGTATTTTCTTGACAAAAGAAAATTTCATCTGGTTTTTTGACAAATTTGAAATCCTAGGAAGAATTTTAGCTCTCCTATCATACTCATTTCAAACTCACTTTACATAAGAGTGGCAAACTCATCACAAAGGATACATTTGTAGAACCGAATATGATGTCATCAACATAGATTGAACTATTAGAATGTCTTTGTCCTTTTGCATGGTAAAAAGATTGAATCGGTATTACCCTTTTTGAACTTCCTTTCCTCAAGGAAATTCTTCAACCTCTCATACCAAGCTCTAAGAGCTTACTTAAGTCCATATAAGATTTCCTAAGCTTGTACACATGATCAGGTCTATCAAAAGTTTCAAAACCTTGAGGTTGTTCCACATAGCTTCTTCTCGAATATCCCATTAGAAAAGCCATCGGCAGATGTATTCTGAAAAGCCATCGGCAGATGTATTCTGAAAAGCCATCGGCAGATGTATTCTGAAAAGCCATCGGCAGATGTATTCTGAAAAGCCATCGGCAGATGTATTCTGAAAAGCCATCGGCAGATGTATTCTGAAAAGCCATCGGCAGATGTATTCTGAAAAGCCATCGGCAGATGTATTCTGAAAAGCCATCGGCAGATGTATTCTGAAAAGCCATCGGCAGATGTATTCTGAAAAGCCATCGGCAGATGTATTCTGAAAAGCCATCGGCAGATGTATTCTGAAAAGCCATCGGCAGATGTATTCTGAAAAGCCATCGGCAGATGTATTCTGAAAAGCCATCGGCAGATGTATTCTGAAAAGCCATCGGCAGATGTATTCTGAAAAGCCATCGGCAGATGTATTCTGAAAAGCCATCGGCAGATGTATTCTGAAAAGCCATCGGCAGATGTATTCTGAAAAGCCATCGGCAGATGTATTCTGAAAAGCCATCGGCAGATGTATTCTGAAAAGCCATCGGCAGATGTATTCTGAAAAGCCATCGGCAGATGTATTCTGAAAAGCCATCGGCAGATGTATTCTGAAAAGCCATCGGCAGATGTATTCTGAAAAGCCATCGGCAGATGTATTCTGAAAAGCCATCGGCAGATGTATTCTGAAAAGCCATCGGCAGATGTATTCTGAAAAGCCATCGGCAGATGTATTCTGAAAAGCCATCGGCAGATGTATTCTGAAAAGCCATCGGCAGATGTATTCTGAAAAGCCATCGGCAGATGTATTCTGAAAAGCCATCGGCAGATGTATTCTGAAAAGCCATCGGCAGATGTATTCTGAAAAGCCATCGGCAGATGTATTCTGAAAAGCCATCGGCAGATGTATTCTGAAAAGCCATCGGCAGATGTATTCTGAAAAGCCATCGGCAGATGTATTCTGAAAAGCCATCGGCAGATGTATTCTGAAAAGCCATCGGCAGATGTATTCTGAAAAGCCATCGGCAGATGTATTCTGAAAAGCCATCGGCAGATGTATTCTGAAAAGCCATCGGCAGATGTATTCTGAAAAGCCATCGGCAGATGTATTCTGAAAAGCCATCGGCAGATGTATTCTGAAAAGCCATCGGCAGATGTATTCTGAAAAGCCATCGGCAGATGTATTCTGAAAAGCCATCGGCAGATGTATTCTGAAAAGCCATCGGCAGATGTATTCTGAAAAGCCATCGGCAGATGTATTCTGAAAAGCCATCGGCAGATGTATTCTGAAAAGCCATCGGCAGATGTATTCTGAAAAGCCATCGGCAGATGTATTCTGAAAAGCCATCGGCAGATGTATTCTGAAAAGCCATCGGCAGATGTATTCTGAAAAGCCATCGGCAGATGTATTCTGAAAAGCCATCGGCAGATGTATTCTGAAAAGCCATCGGCAGATGTATTCTGAAAAGCCATCGGCAGATGTATTCTGAAAAGCCATCGGCAGATGTATTCTGAAAAGCCATCGGCAGATGTATTCTGAAAAGCCATCGGCAGATGTATTCTGAAAAGCCATCGGCAGATGTATTCTGAAAAGCCATCGGCAGATGTATTCTGAAAAGCCATCGGCAGATGTATTCTGAAAAGCCATCGGCAGATGTATTCTGAAAAGCCATCGGCAGATGTATTCTGAAAAGCCATCGGCAGATGTATTCTGAAAAGCCATCGGCAGATGTATTCTGAAAAGCCATCGGCAGATGTATTCTGAAAAGCCATCGGCAGATGTATTCTGAAAAGCCATCGGCAGATGTATTCTGAAAAGCCATCGGCAGATGTATTCTGAAAAGCCATCGGCAGATGTATTCTGAAAAGCCATCGGCAGATGTATTCTGAAAAGCCATCGGCAGATGTATTCTGAAAAGCCATCGGCAGATGTATTCTGAAAAGCCATCGGCAGATGTATTCTGAAAAGCCATCGGCAGATGTATTCTGAAAAGCCATCGGCAGATGTATTCTGAAAAGCCATCGGCAGATGTATTCTGAAAAGCCATCGGCAGATGTATTCTGAAAAGCCATCGGCAGATGTATTCTGAAAAGCCATCGGCAGATGTATTCTGAAAAGCCATCGGCAGATGTATTCTGAAAAGCCATCGGCAGATGTATTCTGAAAAGCCATCGGCAGATGTATTCTGAAAAGCCATCGGCAGATGTATTCTGAAAAGCCATCGGCAGATGTATTCTGAAAAGCCATCGGCAGATGTATTCTGAAAAGCCATCGGCAGATGTATTCTGAAAAGCCATCGGCAGATGTATTCTGAAAAGCCATCGGCAGATGTATTCTGAAAAGCCATCGGCAGATGTATTCTGAAAAGCCATCGGCAGATGTATTCTGAAAAGCCATCGGCAGATGTATTCTGAAAAGCCATCGGCAGATGTATTCTGAAAAGCCATCGGCAGATGTATTCTGAAAAGCCATCGGCAGATGTATTCTGAAAAGCCATCGGCAGATGTATTCTGAAAAGCCATCGGCAGATGTATTCTGAAAAGCCATCGGCAGATGTATTCTGAAAAGCCATCGGCAGATGTATTCTGAAAAGCCATCGGCAGATGTATTCTGAAAAGCCATCGGCAGATGTATTCTGAAAAGCCATCGGCAGATGTATTCTGAAAAGCCATCGGCAGATGAGTTTTCAGCCTGTACACTTTCACGATTGTTAAACAACTAAAATACCCTTTCCAAGGGCTTTTCAACAGATTAATTACTAATGCATATTCGTTATTCTCATTCACTTAACATAATCAAATTACAATATTAACCATTCAAACACATCATCAAAAACATATTTAGTCTTAAACATCATTTAAGTCAACAATCTCCCCCATAATCCTAGCTCCCCCACAGCACATGCATATATTCCAATATCATTCCAGTTTTTCAAAGAATATGCATACACTATTCATAGCATAGCTGAGTAATTTCTCAAGCAGCATCAATTAATCAAATTTAGTTTTTCAAAGAATATGCATACACTATTCATAGTATAGCTGAGTAATTTCTCAAGCAGCATCAATTAATCAAATATGTTCTCCCCCATTGACATTATCAAAAACAAAAAATTAATAATCAGAGAGACAGGCAGAACCAATGCATTCATCACAAAGAAGAGAAACATCAGAGAAAAATGTAAGTAGAATTCAATAAAATTGTTTACAAACAAAAGCATCTATTTAAAGAAAGAGACAAAATGATTCCAGAAGGCTTGGCTAATCCAAGCAGGTACTTCAAGGTTTGAATGAAAATGGGCATCTACAAGTGCACCAAGGCTTGACAGGGAGCCGGAGGTGGAACAGGTGCAGAGTACACCACCATGTCCAGGCATGGAGGAGGCTCTACAGATAAAGCAGCTGGAGAGTCATCCAGTGGACAGGCAGGCTCGGATGAGGGCACGAGAAATGGCACAGGGACAAAAGGAGTAGCAGGTGTAGAGAATGCCAGTTCAGTCTCCTGAAGATCCAAAGGCATCACTCGAAAATCTTCATCTACCGCAGATCTGCAAAAAGGAAGGAGGAGATCTTCAAAGATAGGCTCAGTGGGGCGGAGAGGAATATGTGGTGCAGGGCAAAGAGCCTCAACTTGAGATTTGAGAGCCCGAAGGGTACGGGTGAAAATCTCATTATTTCGATCTAATTTTTGATCCAGTAGACCCTGAGCCACAACAGCATCAATGCTCAAATCCTTTTTGAGTTGAGTGATCTTTGAATCAATGGCTGTTCCGAGATTATCAATGCTTGACTTCAACTCAGTATACTGTTCCTCGCTGAGAGAAAATTTCCTCTGATGAAGGATGGGAGATACTGGGGCAGGAGCAGTTTGCAAAATTGGTAAGGAAAATTGGACTTGGGGAGCAAGTGGACTTGAAGGAGCAATTAGACTTGGAGGCAGAGAAGCTGCAGGTTGTTGGACTGGAGATGGAGGAGGTATAGGAGGTAGAGCTGGTAAACGAAATGCAGGAGGAGGAGGTGTAGAAGGCTGATCAATGGGAAGGGACACAGAGGAGGGAGCAGAGATTGCCTCTGAAACATGTGCTCTTGAGGAAGGGGCAGGACGCCTTCGCACAAGAGGAGGAGGTTGAAAGCTAGAAGCCTGAGATTGAGAGGGGGAATTAACAAATGCAGGTATCTCAGAGTCATCCCCGCCTTCAGCAGTGGACTCCTCTAGCAGGCTAAGTTTTCGTTTACCCTTTTTGGCAACAGCTGCCTTAACAGGATTTCTCTTAGGAGCATTCACCACAAGCTCCCCTTTTCTGGTTCTCTTAATTCCCATTTTGCTCATGGTGGTTTTAGAATAGTAACTGGAGGATTGAAGTCTGACAGGATCTCCATCCTCAGGAAATACAACCTCAAGCTTAGCTAGTATCTTCATTAAAAGCAGGTTGTAAGGTAAAGAGGTAGCCCTGGATGACACTGCCAGAATCATCCTTCGAACAACAACATATCCAATATTGAAGGGGGTCTTGTAGTATAGTGTAAACAGAACAAAAAGCTCCATGGCACTCACTTCGTCATGGTGACCACTCTTAGGGACAATATTGTACCCTATCATCTGATGAAATAATCTGGCCCTGGCGGTCAGGTGTTTGCCCTTTAGATGATCAGGGGTTTGGTTTGGGTTCAAGGCAATGGTCTGGAGAAAACCGAGACCTTCATCAGTACCAAAGAAAGGAGGCTCAGTGCCTGATACATATTTGTAGGGGAGGCTATCAAGATGAGGGCACTCCAGAAGGCCATTAATGAATTGAGGAGTAATCTCTATGTGCTTGTTATACACATAGCTTTTGATAGTAGAGAAATCAGAGGTAAAACTCAGATTTGCATAGAACATTTTAATGGCTTCCGGGTAATAGAATGAATCTACATCAAAAAGACCTAATAACCCGAGTTCCTGCAAGGGTTCGACAATATTCATGCCAGCTAAGTCATCAAAGTAGATACCTCGACTGGAAATTAAAGACTTGTAGTGATAGTCGTCATGGTATCTCAACTCAGCAGCTTCAGAGAAAAAGAAGAGAGATGACCATGCTTTTGCACGAGGGATCACTCGAGGAGGACGAGCTGATATTTTGGCTTTCTTCTGAGCCGGTTTGGAAACTGTGCGGGAGGATGAACCCTGATAATCCATGGGAAGAATAGGACTCGAGAGAGACGATTGGTAGGGAAGGGGTTTTTCTGAAAGAGCGCGAAATGTGAAGCGTCTTTGAGAAGAAGCAGAGTTTAAATGAAAGGGGCATCGCCCGAAGAGATGAAGATACACGTGTAAAACCGATTAGCCCGATGGGTCACACGTGTCGGCAGATTAAGAATTCATCATCCGATACCTACCGATAGAAATACATCTTCCGATGCCTATGAAAAACACTGTATCTACCGATGCCTATAGAAAACACTGCATCTACCGATGCATATGCATCTTCTGATGCCCATTTCACAACGTTGCTTCTACCGATGACCTCACAACTAAAAACAGCTCTATTACACAAGATTTATCAACAGAGAAATAATCTTAGTTTTTATCTACTCGAATGAGGCCTAACCTTATTCTAATATTATTGAAAGATTTTTCATCCAAAGGCTTGGTAAAGATGTCTGCTAGTTGGTCTGCTGAATTAAAAATTCTAAGGATATATCTCCTCTTTGAACATGATCACGAATGAAGTGATATCTAACATCAATATGCTTAGTTCTAGAGTGCTGAATGGGATTTTTGGAAATGTTGATAGCACTAGTGTTATCACACCGAATAGGAATCCTATCATAGAACTGATTATAGTCCTCTAGAGTTTGCTTCATCCAAAGCATTTGTGCACAACAACTGCCTGCAGCAATATATTCACTCTCAGTAGTTGACAATGCAACAGAATTCTGTTTCTTTGAATACCAGGAGACAAGAGATTCACCAAGGAACTGACATGTTCCACTGGTGCTTTTCCTATCAACTAGACTACCAGCATAGTCAGAATCTGAATATCCAACCAGATCAAAAGAAGTGCCCTTTGGATACCATAATCCTAAATCATAAGTCTCACTCAAATATTTGAAAATCCTTTTTACAGCAGTTAAATGAGACTCCTTATGGGCAGCTTGAAATCTAGCACAAAGACAAACACTAAATAGAATATCTGGCCTACTAGCAGTCAGATATAACAAAGAACCAATCATACCACGATATTTCTTAATGTCCACACTTATATCGTTTTCATCTTTGTCCAATTTGGTTGTGGTACTCATGGGAGTTCTAGAAGATTTGACAGATTCTAAACCAAATTTCTTAAGAAGTTCCTAATGTACTTTTCTTGACAGAAGAAAATTCCATCAGGAGATTGACTAATCTGAAATCCTAAGAAGAATTTTAACTCCCCCATCATACTCATCTCAAATTCATTTTGCATGATGGAGGAAAACTCATTACACATGTTGACATTAGTTGATCCAAAAATAATGTCATCGACATAAATTTGAACTAATAGAATATCTTTATCCTTTTGCATGGTAAACAGAGTTGAGTCGGTGTTATCCTTTTTGAAATTCCTTTCCTCAAGGAAGTTCCTCAACCTATCATACCAAGCTCTAGGAGCCTGTTTAAGTCCATAAAGTGCCTTCTTAAGTCTATACACATAATCAGGTTTTGTAAAATCTTCAAATCCTAAGGGCTGCTCTACATAAACTTCTTCATGAATATACCCATTTAAGAAAGCACTCTTCACATCCATTTGGAAGAGTGTGAATTTTTTGTAGCAAGCATAGGTTAAGAGCATCCTAATTGATTCTAATCTAGCAACAGGTGCAAAGTTTTCCTCAAAATCTATTCCTTCTTATTGATTGTAACCTTTAGCAACTAGTCTAGCCTTATTTCTAACAACAATCCCATTTTCATCTAATTTATTCTTATAAACCCATTTTGTTCCAATAATGGGATGATCCTTAGGCCGTGGAACAAGTTCTCATACCTTGCTCCTTTCAAATTGATTTAGCTCTTCTTGCATAGCTAAAATCCAATACTCATCATTCTCGGCCTCTTTAAACTTTTTAGGCTCTACTTGAGAAATAAATGCCACATTGGTACAGAGATTCCTAAGAGAGGATCTAGTCTTTACTCCTAATGAAGGATCATCTAAGACTTCATCTATTGGATGGTTTCTGACATATTTCCAATCTCTAGGGAGAGTAGGATTTTCATCCTTGATAGGAACAATATCTAGAGAAGTAGAGGAGGGTTCTAAGGATTTTTCTACTTGAAGTGAATCTGAGGGTTTTTCTAAGGAAAGAGAGTCCAAATGATTTTCCAAAGTGACATCCTCATCCACATTGATTGTGGGTTGAGGGGACTCATCAAAGTTAACATGAACTGATTCTTCTACCATTAGAGTTCTTCTATTGAATACTCTATATGCTTTACTGGAAAGTGAATAGCCAAGAAAAATTCCAAGGTCAGATTTGGAATCGAATTTTCCTAAGTTATCCTTAGTGTTGAGAATAAAGCACTTACTACCAAAGGCTCTAAAATACTTAACAGAAGGAGTTTTGCCATTCTAAAGCTCATAGGGAGTTTTCTCAAGAATAGGTCTTATGGAGACCCGATTTAGCACATAACAGGCTGTTGCAACAGCTTCAGCCTAGAAATACTTAGGAAGAGAGTTTTTATTAAGCATAGTTCGAGCTAGCTCTTGGAGGGACCTATTTTTCCTCTCATCAACACCATTTTGCTGAGGGGTTCTAGGGGAGGAAAAATTGTGCTCAATCCCATGCTTGAGACACAAGAGTTCAAATCTCTCATTTTCAAATTCTCCACCATGATCACTACGAATAGTAACAATGGTGAGCTCCTTTTCATTTTAAACTCTTTTCCTAAAGCTAGAAAAGGTATCAAAAGTCTCATCCTTAGACTTCAGAAAATAAACCCAAGTATATCTAAAAAAGTCGTCAACAATGACAAAGGCATAGAATTTGCCTCATAAGCTTGCTATATTAGAAGGACCGAAGAGGTCCATGTGAAAGAGTTGGAGAGGCTTCGAGGTAGAGATTACACTCTTAGATTTAAAAGAGGATTTGATCTGCTTGCCCATTTGACAAGCCTCACAGACCTTATCCTTTTCAAAGGATATCTTAGGAATCCCTCTAACTAAATTATCCTTAGTAATCTTAGCTAAGGTATCCATCCCTACGTGACCTAATCTCTTATGCCAAGTCCAGCAGTCATTAGAAGAATTCACAGCAAAGCATTTTTCATCAGATATAACAATATTCTCTAAGTCAATAATATAAATATTTTCTTTCATATAGCCAGAAAACAGAATTTTGCCATTTGAAGCATCTTCAATCAAGCAAGAATTTGACTTAAAAATCACTTTATAACCTTTATCACATAACTGGCTAATACTAAGTAAATTATGCTTTAATCCATCAACTAATAAAACATTCTCAATAATAGGATTAATGCTGTTACCTATGTTGTCGATGCCAACAATTTTCCCTTTTTGGTTTCCACCAAAAGTAACACTTCCTTTCTTCTTGTTGACAACTGCAAACTTGGTTGAGTCTCCTGTCATATGCCTCGAGCATCCACTGTCAAGGTACCATTGATTTCTTTCAGGAGAACAATCAACCTACAAAACAGAAGATCAAGTTGTCTTCTTTGGTACCCAAACCTTTTGGGTCTAGAGTTAGGTCTGGTTCCTTAGGAATTTTTTTTTTTTTTTTTTTTTTTTTTTTTTTTTTTTTTTTTTTTTTTTTTTTTTTTTTTTTTTTTTTTTTTTTTTTTTTTTTTTTTTTTTTTTTTTTTTTTTTTTTTTTTTTTTTTTTTTTTTTTTTTTTTTTTTTTTTTTTTTTTTTTTTTTTTTTTTTTTTTTTTTTTTTTTTTTTTTTTTTTTTTTTTTTTTTTTTTTTTTTTTTTTTTTTTTTTTTTTTTTTTTTTTTTTTTTTTTTTTTTTTTTTTTTTTTTTTTTTTTTTTTTTTTTTTTTTTTTTTTTTTTTTTTTTTTTTTTTTTTTTTTTTTTTTTTTTTTTTTTTTTTTTTTTTTTTTTTTTTTTTTTTTTTTTTTTTTTTTTTTTTTTTTTTTTTTTTTTTTTTTTTTTTTTTTTTTTTTTTTTTTTTTTTTTTTTTTTTTTTTTTTTTTTTTTTTTTTTTTTTTTTTTTTTTTTTTTTTTTTTTTTTTTTTTTTTTTTTTTTTTTTTTTTTTTTTTTTTTTTTTTTTTTTTTTTTTTTTTTTTTTTTTTTTTTTTTTTTTTTTTTTTTTTTTTTTTTTTTTTTTTTTTTTTTTTTTTTTTTTTTTTTTTTTTTTTTTTTTTTTTTTTTTTTTTTTTTTTTTTTTTTTTTTTTTTTTTTTTTTTTTTTTTTTTTTTTTTTTTTTTTTTTTTTTTTTTTTTTTTTTTTTTTTTTTTTTTTTTTTTTTTTTTTTTTTTTTTTTTTTTTTTTTTTTTTTTTTTTTTTTTTTTTTTGTCTTCTTTGGCTACCCAACCTTTTGGGTCCTAGAGTTAGGTCTGGTTCCCTTAGGAACCCATTGAAGTTTATTACCAGATTTGATATTGTTTGATTTTAAAGAACACTCAAAAGATTTATGTCCTACTTCATTACATGCATGACAAGTGGACGGTTTGACAAAGAAATTTTTAAAAACTTTTCTTTTATTGAACTTATCATATCCTATACCTGCTTTATCATGAGTAGCTCTATGATTTCCTATCATCAGTGTTAGTTTTTTGCTACCATTTGAGAACCAAAGAATAAGTTTATTCAAAGACTCATTTTTCTTCCTAAGTTCAGTGATTTCCTTTTCAAACAAATTAGTTTCCTTGGCATGCTTTTCTATTAGACCTGCATTGTCCTTTTTCAACAAATTGTATTTGGCCTTTAACATGCTAAATTGTTTCACCAAATCATTAAATGCATCTATTAGTTCACCATCTCCATTATCACTTTCACTATCACTTAAACTACTGGAAGAAGGAGAACTAACATTATCCTCGTGTGCCATAAAACATAGATTGGCAACTTCCTCATCTTCTGAAGAGGAGGTGTCACCATCACTATCATCCCAAGTGGCCTTCATAGCCTTCTTCTTAAATTTCTTGGGATACTTCTTGGCCTGTGGACAGTCTGCCTTCATGTGGCAAGGCTTGCCACACCCAAAACAGGTGATCTCCTTCTCTTTTTGAGATTTCTCAACCTTTGGAAATCTCCTTCCTTGCATTCTCTTTCTCTAGAGGAATTTGCTGAACCTCCTTGTAATGAGGGCTATATCCTCATCATCTTCTTCTTCTTCTTCCTCAGATAGCTCTTGTTTACTGGAGGAGGCTTTCATAGCAATATATTTTCTTTTTGTAGCCTCCTTTTCCTTGAGGTCTTCCTTCTCGTTTGACCTCATTATGATCTCATGCGTCATGAGAGATCCAATGAGCTCCTCAAGCTTTAGAGCTTTAAGATCCTTTGCTTCCTGAATGGCAGTCACCTTTGGTTGCCATGCTCTCGGTAGGCATCTCAGAAGTTTCCTTACCTGTTCTTCACCTGAGTAAATCTTACCAAGAGCTTTAGGACCATTAGTGATGTTAGTAAATCGAGTAAACATAGAACTAATGGTTTCTCCTTTTTCCATGGAAAACAGTTCATATTCATGAACTAACATGCTCAATTTACTCTCTTTAACCTGGTTTGTGCCTTCGTGTGTGATCTCTAATAAGTGCCAAATTTCTTGAGCACTCTCACACCCTTGTACTCTATTAAATTCGTCTCTATTTAGAGCACAGTACAAGGTGTTTATTGCCTTGACATTTAGGATCAGGTTCTTTTTGTCAGTATCATTTAATTCGTGTGAAGCTTTGGGGATCCTAACACCATTCTTTGTTTTAGTAGCAATGTATGGACCATTTTCTATGTTATTCCATATGTCATAGTCCATAGCCTGAACATAGATTCTCATCTTAGATTTCCAGTAAACATAATCATTACCATCGAAGAATGGAGGTCTAGTGGTAGATTGATCTTCCATTTGTGTAGAGTGTGTGTTGAATGCCATTTCAAATATCACAATATTTTCTAGATAAACAACTTAGACAATATTCAACCTTGCTCTGATACCAATTGTAAGATCGAGATTGTCTAAGAGGGGGGGTGAATTAGACTTTTAATTAATTTATGAAACTATTCAATTTCTCTTTTGTTACTAACTGGTTAGAACACACCAAATGAGCAAACAGTAAGTAAGAGAGAGAGAGAGAGAAAATTGACACCACAGTTTTTAACGTGGTTCGGCCAAGCTTGCCTACGTCCACGCTCCAAGGCTCCCCCTTGAAGATTCTTAACCTTCTCCTCACGAGAATAAACAGATCGGAATTCCGGGCTCCGATCAACTGCCTTTTACAGATCTGGATTGAACTTGACGGGCGTCAATACACTACCTTATACAGATTTTTAGTTTGTAAAAATCAAGCACAGACTACACTCTCACAAGGATTAAATCTGAAAAGCCATCGGCAGATGTATTCTGAAAAGCCATCGGCAGATGTATTCTGAAAAGCCATCGGCAGATGTATTCTGAAAAGCCATCGGCAGATGTATTCTGAAAAGCCATCGGCAGATGTATTCTGAAAAGCCATCGGCAGATGTATTCTGAAAAGCCATCGGCAGATGTATTCTGAAAAGCCATCGGCAGATGTATTCTGAAAAGCCATCGGCAGATGTATTCTGAAAAGCCATCGGCAGATGTATTCTGAAAAGCCATCGGCAGATGTATTCTGAAAAGCCATCGGCAGATGTATTCTGAAAAGCCATCGGCAGATGTATTCTGAAAAGCCATCGGCAGATGTATTCTGAAAAGCCATCGGCAGATGTATTCTGAAAAGCCATCGGCAGATGTATTCTGAAAAGCCATCGGCAGATGTATTCTGAAAAGCCATCGGCAGATGTATTCTGAAAAGCCATCGGCAGATGTATTCTGAAAAGCCATCGGCAGATGTATTCTGAAAAGCCATCGGCAGATGTATTCTGAAAAGCCATCGGCAGATGTATTCTGAAAAGCCATCGGCAGATGTATTCTGAAAAGCCATCGGCAGATGTATTCTGAAAAGCCATCGGCAGATGTATTCTGAAAAGCCATCGGCAGATGTATTCTGAAAAGCCATCGGCAGATGTATTCTGAAAAGCCATCGGCAGATGTATTCTGAAAAGCCATCGGCAGATGTATTCTGAAAAGCCATCGGCAGATGTATTCTGAAAAGCCATCGGCAGATGTATTCTGAAAAGCCATCGGCAGATGTATTCTGAAAAGCCATCGGCAGATGTATTCTGAAAAGCCATCGGCAGATGTATTCTGAAAAGCCATCGGCAGATGTATTCTGAAAAGCCATCGGCAGATGTATTCTGAAAAGCCATCGGCAGATGTATTCTGAAAAGCCATCGGCAGATGTATTCTGAAAAGCCATCGGCAGATGTATTCTGAAAAGCCATCGGCAGATGTATTCTGAAAAGCCATCGGCAGATGTATTCTGAAAAGCCATCGGCAGATGTATTCTGAAAAGCCATCGGCAGATGTATTCTGAAAAGCCATCGGCAGATGTATTCTGAAAAGCCATCGGCAGATGTATTCTGAAAAGCCATCGGCAGATGTATTCTGAAAAGCCATCGGCAGATGTATTCTGAAAAGCCATCGGCAGATGTATTCTGAAAAGCCATCGGCAGATGTATTCTGAAAAGCCATCGGCAGATGTATTCTGAAAAGCCATCGGCAGATGTATTCTGAAAAGCCATCGGCAGATGTATTCTGAAAAGCCATCGGCAGATGTATTCTGAAAAGCCATCGGCAGATGTATTCTGAAAAGCCATCGGCAGATGTATTCTGAAAAGCCATCGGCAGATGTATTCTGAAAAGCCATCGGCAGATGTATTCTGAAAAGCCATCGGCAGATGTATTCTGAAAAGCCATCGGCAGATGTATTCTGAAAAGCCATCGGCAGATGTATTCTGAAAAGCCATCGGCAGATGTATTCTGAAAAGCCATCGGCAGATGTATTCTGAAAAGCCATCGGCAGATGTATTCTGAAAAGCCATCGGCAGATGTATTCTGAAAAGCCATCGGCAGATGTATTCTGAAAAGCCATCGGCAGATGTATTCTGAAAAGCCATCGGCAGATGTATTCTGAAAAGCCATCGGCAGATGTATTCTGAAAAGCCATCGGCAGATGTATTCTGAAAAGCCATCGGCAGATGTATTCTGAAAAGCCATCGGCAGATGTATTCTGAAAAGCCATCGGCAGATGTATTCTGAAAAGCCATCGGCAGATGTATTCTGAAAAGCCATCGGCAGATGTATTCTGAAAAGCCATCGGCAGATGTATTCTGAAAAGCCATCGGCAGATGTATTCTGAAAAGCCATCGGCAGATGTATTCTGAAAAGCCATCGGCAGATGTATTCTGAAAAGCCATCGGCAGATGTATTCTGAAAAGCCATCGGCAGATGTATTCTGAAAAGCCATCGGCAGATGTATTCTGAAAAGCCATCGGCAGATGTATTCTGAAAAGCCATCGGCAGATGTATTCTGAAAAGCCATCGGCAGATGTATTCTGAAAAGCCATCGGCAGATGTATTCTGAAAAGCCATCGGCAGATGTATTCTGAAAAGCCATCGGCAGATGTATTCTGAAAAGCCATCGGCAGATGTATTCTGAAAAGCCATCGGCAGATGTATTCTGAAAAGCCATCGGCAGATGTATTCTGAAAAGCCATCGGCAGATGTATTCTGAAAAGCCATCGGCAGATGTATTCTGAAAAGCCATCGGCAGATGTATTCTGAAAAGCCATCGGCAGATGTATTCTGAAAAGCCATCGGCAGATGTATTCTGAAAAGCCATCGGCAGATGTATTCTGAAAAGCCATCGGCAGATGTATTCTGAAAAGCCATCGGCAGATGTATTCTGAAAAGCCATCGGCAGATGTATTCTGAAAAGCCATCGGCAGATGTATTCTGAAAAGCCATCGGCAGATGTATTCTGAAAAGCCATCGGCAGATGTATTCTGAAAAGCCATCGGCAGATGTATTCTGAAAAGCCATCGGCAGATGTATTCTGAAAAGCCATCGGCAGATGTATTCTGAAAAGCCATCGGCAGATGTATTCTGAAAAGCCATCGGCAGATGTATTCTGAAAAGCCATCGGCAGATGTATTCTGAAAAGCCATCGGCAGATGTATTCTGAAAAGCCATCGGCAGATGTATTCTGAAAAGCCATCGGCAGATGTATTCTGAAAAGCCATCGGCAGATGTATTCTGAAAAGCCATCGGCAGATGTATTCTGAAAAGCCATCGGCAGATGTATTCTGAAAAGCCATCGGCAGATGTATTCTGAAAAGCCATCGGCAGATGTATTCTGAAAAGCCATCGGCAGATGTATTCTGAAAAGCCATCGGCAGATGTATTCTGAAAAGCCATCGGCAGATGTATTCTGAAAAGCCATCGGCAGATGTATTCTGAAAAGCCATCGGCAGATGTATTCTGAAAAGCCATCGGCAGATGTATTCTGAAAAGCCATCGGCAGATGTATTCTGAAAAGCCATCGGCAGATGTATTCTGAAAAGCCATCGGCAGATGTATTCTGAAAAGCCATCGGCAGATGTATTCTGAAAAGCCATCGGCAGATGTATTCTGAAAAGCCATCGGCAGATGTATTCTGAAAAGCCATCGGCAGATGTATTCTGAAAAGCCATCGGCAGATGTATTCTGAAAAGCCATCGGCAGATGTATTCTGAAAAGCCATCGGCAGATGTATTCTGAAAAGCCATCGGCAGATGTATTCTGAAAAGCCATCGGCAGATGTATTCTGAAAAGCCATCGGCAGATGTATTCTGAAAAGCCATCGGCAGATGTATTCTGAAAAGCCATCGGCAGATGTATTCTGAAAAGCCATCGGCAGATGTATTCTGAAAAGCCATCGGCAGATGAGTTTTCAGCCCTGTACACTTAATCACGATTGTTAAACAACTAAAATACCCTTTCCAAGGGCATTTCCAACAGATTAAATTACTAATGCATATTCGTTATTCTCATTCACTTAACATAATCAAATTACAATATTAACCATTCAAACACATCATCAAAAATCATATTTAGTCTTAAACATCATTTAAGTCAACAATCTCCCCTTTTTTATGATGACAAAATTTAATTTGATTAAGTCACTCTCCCCCATAATCCTAGCTCCCCCACAGCACATGCATATATTCCAATATCATTCCAGTTTTTCAAAGAATATGCATACACTATTCATAGCATAATCTAGAGAATGTGTCAAAAGTTTCATTCTTTGACTCTAGAAAGAATACCCAAGTGAATCTAGAGAAATCATCTACAATGACAAAGGCATAATATTTGCCTCCTAGACTAGCAATGTTTGAAGGACCGAAATGGTCCATGTGAAGTAGTTGTAGAGGCTTGGATGTAGAAATTGTATTCTTTGATGCAAAGAAACTGTTGATTTGCTTGCCCATTTGGCAAGCTTCACAAACTTTATCCTTCGCAAAGGATATTTTTGAAATCCTCTAACTAAATTATTCTTTGTAATCTTAGCTAAGGTATCCATACCTACGTGTCATAATCTTCTATGTCAAGTCCAACTATCAACAAGTAAGTTTACGGCAAAACACTTTTCATCAACATAATCAATGTGGTCTAAGTCAATTATATAAACATTGTCTTTCCTATAGCCAATAAATAAAACTTTACCGCTTGTGCTATCTTTAATGGTGCATGATTTAGATTTGAATGCTACTTTATACCCTTTGTCACATAATTAGCTAATACTTAATAAATTGTTCTTTAACCCTTCTACTAATAAAATATTTTCAATGATGGGGTTAGAAGGGTTACCTATATTTTCGATGCCAACAATTTTGCCCTTTTGATTTCCACCAAAGGTGACATTCCCTTTCTTCTTGTTGACAACGGCAAACTTTGAGGAGTCTCCCGTCATGTGTCTTGAGCACCCGCTATCTAGGTACCACTGGCTCTTCAAAGGAGAATCCTCAACCTACAAAACAACAGATCAAGTTGTCTTCTTTGGTACCCAAACCTTTTTGGTCCCTATTATTATTATTATTATTATTATTATTATTATTATTATTATTATTATTATTATTATTATTATTATTATTATTATTATTATTATTATTATTATTATTATTATTATTATTATTATTATTATTATTATTATTATTATTATTATTATTATTATTATTATTATTATTATTATTATTATTATTATTATTATTATTATTATTATTATTATTATTATTATTATTATTATTATTATTATTATTATTATTATTATTATTATTATTATTATTATTATTATTATTATTATTATTATTATTATTATTATTATTATTATTATTATTATTATTATTATTATTATTATTATTATTATTATTATTATTATTATTATTATTATTATTATTATTATTATTATTATTATTATTATTATTATTATTATTATTATTATTATTATTATTATTATTATTATTATTATTATTATTATTATTATTATTATTATTATTATTATTATTATTATTATTATTATTATTATTATTATTATTATTATTATTATTATTATTATTATTATTATTATTATTATTATTATTATTATTATTATTATTATTATTATTATTATTATTATTATTATTATTATTATTATTATTATTATTATTATTATTATTATTATTATTATTATTATTATTATTATTATTATTATTATTATTATTATTATTATTATTATTATTATTATTATTATTATTATTATTATTATTATTATTATTATTATTATTATTATTATTATTATTATTATTATTATTATTATTATTATTATTATTATTATTATTATTATTATTATTATTATTATTATTATTATTATTATTATTATTATTATTATTATTATTATTATTATTATTATTATTATTATTATTATTATTATTATTATTATTATTATTATTATTATTATTATTATTATTATTATTATTATTATTATTATTATTATTATTATTATTATTATTATTATTATTATTATTATTATTATTATTATTATTATTATTATTATTATTATTATTATTATTATTATTATTATTATTATTATTATTATTATTATTATTATTATTATTATTATTATTATTATTATTATTATTATTATTATTATTATTATTATTATTATTATTATTATTATTATTATTATTATTATTATTATTATTATTATTATTATTATTATTATTATTATTATTATTATTATTATTATTATTATTATTATTATTATTATTATTATTATTATTATTATTATTATTATTATTATTATTATTATTATTATTATTATTATTATTATTATTATTATTATTATTATTATTATTATTATTATTATTATTATTATTATTATTATTATTATTATTATTATTATTATTATTATTATTATTATTATTATTTAAAAAAATAAAAAATAAATAAACATAAAACGACAGAATGGCCGAAGCCATTCTGTCGTCGAGCAGTCGGGCAGCGAAGGCAAGGGAGAGGGAAGGAGGGCGAGGGGCGATGAACGCCGACGATTTCTCGCCGTTCTCCGGCCAGACAACTCCGGCGAGGAGGTTCCTGCCGTCTCCGCGCGTGTACTTACTGGTAAGCATGAGTTTTCCTTGTTTTTGCTCCCTGTTTTTGCTCTGTTAGAGGCCGAGTGTGAGGAGCGAGTTTAAGCTCCGATCACCGGCCGATTTGGACACCTCCGGCGTGGGTTTGCCGACCCTTGGTCCGGTTTTAGTCGCCTGGCCGTGGGGAGCCGGTTTGGGTTAAAAATCAGAGAGCCCTCTTTAGGGCATTTCGGGTTTTTGCTTGTAGAACGGGATTTTTAGTTAGATTATGTTAATTGAAGGTATTTGTGGTTGATTAGTGAGGAATTGAGTGAGAATTGATGAAAAACCAAAATGAGGGATTTTCTGGGTAAAGGGGCAGTTCGGGTTTTGTGATATTTGACCTAGCTAGGGTTGGTTGTCTTCTCCGTTGGTTAAGCATTGTGGTTGTTTATTGTTTGTTGGTTGGTTGTCTTCTCCGTTGGTTAAGCATTGTTGGTTGGTTGTCTTCTCCGTTCGTTAAGCATTGTGGTTGTTTATTGTTTGTTGGTTGGTTGTCTTCTCCGTTGGTTAAGCATTGTTGGTTGTTATTGTTTGTTGGTTGGTTGTCTTCTCCGTTCGTTAAGCATTGTTGGTTGGTTGTCTTCTCCGTTCGTTAAGCATTGTTGGTTGGTTGTCTTCTCCGTTCGTTAAGCATTGTTGGTTGGTTGTCTTCTCCGTTGGTTAAGCATTGTTGGTTGGTTGTCTTCTCCGTTGGTTAAGCATTGTGGTTGTTTATTGTTTGTTGGTTGGTTGTCTTCTCCGTTCGTTAAGCATTGTTGGTTGGTTGTCTTCTCCGTTCGTTAAGCATTGTTGGTTGGTTGTCTTCTCCGTTCGTTAAGCATTGTTGGTTGTTTATTGTTTGTTGGTTGGTTGTCTTCTCCGTTGGTTAAGCATTGTTGGTTGTTTATTGTTTGTTGGTTGGTTGTCTTCTCCGTTCGTTAAGCATTGTGGTTGTTTATTGTTTGTTGGTTGGTTGTCTTCTCCGTTCGTTAAGCATTGTTGGTTGGTTGTCTTCTCCGTTGGTTAAGCATTGTTGGTTGGTTGTCTTCTCCGTTGGTTAAGCATTGTTGGTTGGTTGTCTTCTCCGTTCGTTAAGCATTGTTGGTTGGTTGTCTTCTCCGTTCGTTAAGCATTGTTGGTTGTTTATTGTTTGTTGGTTGGTTGTCTTCTCCGTTGGTTAAGCATTGTTGGTTGGTTGTCTTCTCCGTTGGTTAAGCATTGTTGGTTGTTTATTGTTTGTTGGTTGGTTGTCTTCTCCGTTGGTTAAGCATTGTTGGTTGGTTGTCTTCTCCGTTGGTTAAGCATTGTGGTTGTTTATTGTTTGTTGGTTGGTTGTCTTCTCCGTTGGTTAAGCATTGTTGGTTGGTTGTCTTCTCGTTCGTTAAGCATTGTTGGTTGTTTATTGTTTGTTGGTTGGTTGTCTTCTCCGTTGGTTAAGCATTGTTGGTTGGTTGTCTTCTCCGTTCGTTAAGCATTGTGGTTGTTTATTGTTTGTTGGTTGGTTGTCTTCTCCGTTCGTTAAGCATTGTTGGTTGGTTGTCTTCTCCGTTCGTTAAGCATTGTTGGTTGGTTGTCTTCTCCGTTCGTTAAGCATTGTTGGTTGGTTGTCTTCTCCGTTGGTTAAGCATTGTGGTTGTTTATTGTTTGTTGGTTGGTTGTCTTCTCCGTTCGTTAAGCATTGTGGTTGTTTATTGTTTGTTGGTTGGTTGTCTTCTCCGTTGGTTAAGCATTGTGGTTGTTTATTGTTTGTTGGTTGGTTGTCTTCTCCGTTGGTTAAGCATTGTGGTTGTTTATTGTTTGTTGGTTGGTTGTCTTCTCGTTCGTTAAGCATTGTGGTTGTTTATTGTTTGTTGGTTGGTTGTCTTCTCCGTTCGTTAAGCATTGTTGGTTGGTTGTCTTCTCCGTTGGTTAAGCATTGTTGGTTGTTTATTGTTTGTTGGTTGGTTGTCTTCTCCGTTGGTTAAGCATTGTTGGTTGTTTATTGTTTGTTGGTTGGTTGTCTTCTCCGTTCGTTAAGCATTGTTGGTTGTTTATTGTTTGTTGGTTGGTTGTCTTCTCCGTTCGTTAAGCATTGTTGGTTGTTTATTGTTTGTTGGTTGTTTATTGTTTGTTGGTTGGTTGTCTTCTCCGTTCGTTAAGCATTGTTGGTTGTTATTGTTTGTTGGTTGGTTGTCTTCTCCGTTGGTTAAGCATTGTTGGTTGGTTGTCTTCTCCGTTCGTTAAGCATTGTGGTTGTTTATTGTTTGTTGGTTGGTTGTCTTCTCCGTTCGTTAAGCATTGTTGGTTGTTTATTGTTTGTTGGTTGGTTGTCTTCTCCGTTGGTTAAGCATTGTGGTTGTTTATTGTTTGTTGGTTGGTTGTCTTCTCCGTTGGTTAAGCATTGTTGGTTGTTTATTGTTTGTTGGTTGGTTGTCTTCTCCGTTGGTTAAGCATTAGTGGCATATGCATGGTTTTGAAAGAGGTCTGTTGGCGGTGGCTCCTCGTCGCGAAGTAGTGTCTGAAATATGGCAAGCTTCGGGAGGTTTCCACAAAAGTTGTGTAGTGGCTCCTCGTCGCGAAGTAGTGTCTGAAATATGGCAAGCTTCGGAGGTTTCCACAAAAGCTGTGTAGTGGCTCCTCGTCGCGAAGTAGTGTCTGAAATATGGCAAGCTTCGGGAGGTTTCCACAAAAGCTGTGTAGTGGCTCCTCGTCGCGAAGTAGTGTCTGAAATATGGCAAGCTTCGGGAGGTTTCCACAAAAGTTGTGTAGTGGCTCCTCGTCGCGAAGTAGTGTCTGAAATATGGCAAGCTTCGGGAGGTTCTGCAAGAGGCACCTAACTGTGTATACGTAAGACGTTGTGTGATAGTTGGTTAAAGTGTAAGGCACTTCGGTGCGGGCAACTAAGGCATCCTTTCGGGTGCGGGCAACTAGCATTGTGTGGTCGTGTTGTTGTGTTGTGTTGAGTCGGTTTGTTGAGTTGCCTTGGAGTGTGGTGTTATATTGTCGTGTTGGGTAATGTTGTGTTGCGTTGTAGTGCCGAGTGGTGTTGTGCTTGTTTATATTTGTTATCCCTACTTGCTAAGCGTAAGCTTACGTGTGCGTGTGTGTTCTGTGGTGTAGGTAACGACAGGTGTACAGGTGAGCTATGTGAGTCAGCCAAGACTTGGGAGCAGTCGGAGATGCACGGGGCGTGCCGGATGCGGGCAGTTGTCAGGGCGACTCCACCATGGTCTTCGGGAGATGTAGGGCTTTATATTTGATAGTTTATTTAGATGTCTGTTTGTAGAAATGATGGGAAAGCGTAACTAATTGTATTTGTTGTATATAGTTAGGTTAAGGGTGATGTGTCGCCCTGTATTTGGAGGTTTTTATATGTGGGATTGTTGAGTGGATAGCTGGTTAGTGAAGTAAGATTATTCTGGATTGTTTGGGATTGGATTGTATGCAGATATCTAGCATTTTGGAGGCGCCATTTTCAGGCGTTACTTTGCCGAAATTTTCGAGAAGGACGCCGTGGTGCATAAAGGTTAGGATTAAAGGAGTCTAGGCAACTAGGTATGACCTAAAAAAGTTTTAGGAGATTTAGTTTAAATCCTGCGGTGTTAATTTTATTTTTTAATGAGGTTTTAGCGTGGGATTAGTTAGCAAAGTAGCGCTTCGAGCTAGGGTGGGTTCGGGGGCGTTACACTAACGTTAGGTTTGGTTCCCTTAGGAACCTATTGCAGTTTAGGGGCTACTCTAGATTTGCTAAATTTTAGGGAACATACAAAAGATTTATGTCCTATTAAGTTACATGTATGACATGTGGATGGTTTAACAAAGAAGTTTTCATACACTTTCTTTTTGTTAGATCTTTCATACATGATCCCAGCTTTATCAAATGTAACTCTTTGACTTCCTAAGAGTATATTCAAATTCTTGCTTCCAATAGTAAACATAAGAACAATGTCATTCAAATTCTCCTTTCTACTCTTAAGTTCACTAATTTCTTTTTCATGCAAGTTAGTTTCCTTAGCATGCTTTTAAGTTAAACTTGTATTTTTCTTTCTTAATATATTGTATTTAGTCTTTAACATGTTGTATTGTTTAACTAAGTCGTTGAAAGCATCAATTAAGTCACCCTCATCATTTTCACTGTCACAAGAGGAATGACTAACCTCATCCTCCTTGGCCATGAAGCACAGATTTGCAACTTCCACATCTTCAGATGAGGTGTCGCTCTCACTATCATCCCATGTTGCCTTCATAGCCCTCTTTTTGAATCTCTTTGGATTCTTCTTGGCTTGTGGACACTCGTCCTTGATGTGTCTAGGCTTCCCACATTCGTAGCAGGTAATTTCTTTCTCCTTTTAAGATTTCTCAATCCTTGAAAATCTCCTTCCTTGCATCCTTTTTCTGTAACGCCCGGTTCTTTACGGAATTTTTGAAAGTAAATATAAAATGGCATTTTTTTAAATAAGTCAAATTAAGTCCGTTTCGCGAACAGAAAGCGTTACTAGAATCCTTATAATAATATGAATTTTGGGAGAATTGTGGTAATTTAAGGAATTCAAACTGAGATATAATGCTTAAGTTTTCGGTTTTGACCATATGGAGGCTTAATTCGTATAAATAGCAAATTAAATCCGTTTGGCGAACGGAAAGTTTTACTAGAGCCCTAGGAATAAATTAGAATTATTGGTAAAATAAGAAAAGTTTGGAGAAACCGAATCGATAGACGTAGGATAAACGGGAGATTAAACCTAAGGGCAAATAAGTAAATTGCCAACTCAAATTTAATTAAATAGCCAAAACTTTCATTTTCACCCACACTTCAACGTTTTTCTCCCTCTCCTTGGCGATCCATCTCCAGGCGACACTCCCTCCATAGTGCCTTCACCGTTTCTTCTTCAATCATTCAAGTTCCTTCACGTTTTCTTCTCCCCTCGTGATTCTAGGTAATAATCTATGATTTTTCGGCTTTAACTCTCGATTTTTAGAGGTTTGAACGTTTAGGGTTTCGTAGGAATTTCGTAGAAATAGTCGGGTTTTGTTAGGAAACGTTAGAAATCACCTTATTAATGATCATTGGGCGAAATAATGGATGATTTCGGCGTTAGTGTTAAAAAGTGGGGTTTGAAGCTTTAGAAAACCCCCATTAATGGAGTTTTGTGAATAATGAGCGCAAGGTGCTTGATGAAATGCCCGAGAGAGTTAAATTAGAGATTTAGGAAATTTCTTTAGTTAAGATTTCGTTAATTTGGACGTTAAACGGTTTTAATGTCGTTTTAACGACAACTATTGTGTTTTGCCTCAGACAAACGACGCTCGTGGACGGAGCTCGAAGTTCAGTGCGCACAAGGTAAGTTCTCGTGACTTACTTGGCCGAGAGGCCTACACCGTACGTCGATGTCGCGTCGAGGATTTTTGGAGAATCGTTTGTTAAATGTTTAGATTGGGTAGTTAGGATTAGTTCTTTTATAGGATATGCTTTTAATTGCTTTTATTGTCTTGATGGTACTTAATATGTTTGTTTACTTTATGTCTATAACTGTTCATGGATCACGTATTTCAAAATAGCATGAAAATGGATTTTTGTTACGTGTTAAAGAAAATGAAACTAATGAACGAAATGAAATTATGTAATCTGTTATCTGGTTACGCGAGGTGGGGCTCAGGCACGGCTGTTTACGGATGTGAGCGTGTACTCGCCCCCCCCCCCCCCCTCCCCCCCCCCCCCGGTTAGGTGAAGAGGGCAGTGTGACCGCGGGATTGTTCCTCTCCCTCTATAGCTAGACCGTCGTTGACCACGATCGATCGTGATCTGCAGAAAAGAGGAAAAAGGAAGAAAAGGCCTATCACGATCGATCGTGATCTGCAGAAAAGAGGAAAAAGGAAGAAAAGGCCTATCACGATCGATCGTGATCTGCAGAAAAGAGGAAAAAGGAAGAAAAGGCCTATCACGATCGATCGTGATCTGCAGAAAAGAGGAAAAAGGAAGAAAAGGCCTATCACGATCGATCGTGATCTGCAGAAAAGAGGAAAAAGGAAGAAAAGGCCTATCACGATCGATCGTGATCTGCAGAAAAGAGGAAAAAGGAAGAAAAGGCCTATCACGATCGATCGTGATCTGCAGAAAAGAGGAAAAAGGAAGAAAAGGCCTATCACGATCGATCGTGATCTGCAGAAAAGAGGAAAAAGGAAGAAAAGGCCTATCACGATCGATCGTGATCTGCAGAAAAGAGGAAAAAGGAAGAAAAGGCCTATCACGATCGATCGTGATCTGCAGAAAAGAGGAAAAAGGCCTATCACGATCGATCGTGATCTGCAGAAAAGAGGAAAAAGGAAGAAAAGGCCTATCACGATCGATCGTGATCTGCAGAAAAGAGGAAAAAGGAAGAAAAGGCCTATCACGATCGATCGTGATCTGCAGAAAAGAGGAAAAAGGCCTATCACGATCGATCGTGATATGACCACGATCGATCGTGATCTGCAGAAAAGAGGAAAAAGGAAGAAAAGGCCTATCACGATCGATCGTGATCTGCAGAAAAGAGGAAAAAGGAAGAAAAGGCCTATCACGATCGATCGTGATCTGCAGAAAAGAGGAAAAAGGAAGAAAAGGCCTATCACGATCGATCGTGATCTGCAGAAAAGAGGAAAAAGGAAGAAAAGGCCTATCACGATCGATCGTGATCTGCAGAAAAGAGGAAAAAGGAAGAAAAGGCCTATCACGATCGATCGTGATCTGCAGAAAAGAGGAAAAAGGAAGAAAAGGCCTATCACGATCGATCGTGATCTGCAGAAAAGAGGAAAAAGGCCTATCACGATCGATCGTGATCTGCAGAAAAGAGGAAAAAGGCCTATCACGATCGATCGTGATCTGCAGAAAAGAGGAAAAAGGAAGAAAAGGCCTATCACGATCGATCGTGATCTGCAGAAAAGAGGAAAAAGGAAGAAAAGGCCTATCACGATCGATCGTGATCTGCAGAAAAGAGGAAAAAGGAAGAAAAGGCCTATCACGATCGATCGTGATCTGCAGAAAAGAGGAAAAAGGAAGAAAAGGCCTATCACGATCGATCGTGATCTGCAGAAAAGAGGAAAAAGGAAGAAAAGGCCTATCACGATCGATCGTGATCTGCAGAAAAGAGGAAAAAGGAAGAAAAGGCCTATCACGATCGATCGTGATCTGCAGAAAAGAGGAAAAAGGAAGAAAAGGCCTATCACGATCGATCGTGATCTGCAGAAAAGAGGAAAAAGGCCTATCACGATCGATCGTGATCTGCAGAAAAGAGGAAAAAGGAAGAAAAGGCCTATCACGATCGATCGTGATCTGCAGAAAAGAGGAAAAAGGAAGAAAAGGCCTATCACGATCGATCGTGATCTGCAGAAAAGAGGAAAAAGGAAGAAAAGGCCTATCACGATCGATCGTGATCTGCAGAAAAGAGGAAAAAGGAAGAAAAGGCCTATCACGATCGATCGTGATCTGCAGAAAAGAGGAAAAAGGAAGAAAAGGCCTATCACGATCGATCGTGATCTGCAGAAAAGAGGAAAAAGGAAGAAAAGGCATATCACGATCGATCGTGATTTGGCCACGATCGATCGTGATCTGCAGAAAAGAGGAAAAAGGAAGAAAAGGCCTATCACGATCGATCGTGATCTGCAGAAAAGAGGAAAAAGGCCTATCACGATCGATCGTGATATGACCACGATCGATCGTGATCTGCAGAAAAGAGGAAAAAGGCCTATCACGATCGATCGTGATCTGCAGAAAAGAGGAAAAAGGCCTATCACGATCGATCGTGATATGACCACGATCGATCAGAATCAGTAAAAGTTTGTTCCTAAACTTCAGTGTGACCACGATCGATCATGATAATACCATGATCGATCGTGATTGCTGGAAAATGTTTAAATTTAATTTTTATAAAAAAAAAAAAAACTGATCACGATCGATCGTGATATGACCACGATCGATCGTGATTGCAGGAAATATATTAAATTTTTTTATTAAATTTCTATAAACGATTTTAAACAGTTTTCATTTCTCTGAACAATTTTAACGATTTAAATTCCGCTCAAATGTGTCAAGGATATAATGATTAAAAAAAATATACGGGAAAATTAGGAATAGTGTAAGGGTTGTTCCATTTTCTATGGAGAAATTTGCTGAACCTCCTTGTGATCAGAGCTATATCCTCATCATCATCTTCTTCCTCATATTCTTCTTGTTTGCTAGTCGAGGTTTTGAGGGCATTGTCTTTTCTTTTGGACACCTCCTTTTCTTTGAGATCCTCCTTTTCATTCGCTCTTATTGTTATCTCATGCGTCATGAAGAGAGCCAATGAGCGCTTCAATCTTGAGGACTTTTAGATCTCTTACTTCTTGGATGGCCGTCACTTTCGGTTGCGATCCCCTTGGTAGACATCTCAGAATTTTTCTGACAAGTTCTTCATTTGGATACACTCTACTTAGCACTTTTAAATCATTAGTGATGTTAGTAAAACGAGTAAACATAAGAACTAATTGATTCATCCTTTACCGTGGTAAATAGTTCATACTCATGTACTAACATACTCATTTTACATTCTTTCACTTGATTAGCTCCCTCGTGTGTAATTTCAAGTAAATGCCATATTTCTTGTGCACTCTCACAGCCTTGTACCCTATAGAATTCATCTTTATTCAGTGCACAATATAAAGTGTTTACGGCTTTAGCATTTAAGCTTAAGTTTCTCTTGTCCGAGTCAGTTAGTTCACAAGCTAATTTTGGGATACTAACTTTATTTTCAGTTTTCATAGCTTTAAATGGACAATTTTCTATAATGTTCCATACGTCATAATCCATAGCCTGAATAAAAATTCTCATCCTAGACTTCCAATATATATAATCATTCCCATAAAAAAATGGAGGTCTAGAGATAGATTGTCCTTCTACATGTGTAGTATTTGTGTTGAATGTCATTTCTAAATATATCACTATATTTTCTAAATCACAACTTAGACAATATTAAAACCTGCTCTGTCTTTACTTTGGACGATTGCGTCGGACTAATAACTTTGGACGAATGCGTCTGTCTTTACTTTGGACGATTGCGTCGGACTAATAACTTTGGACGAATGCGTCTGTCTTTACTTTGGACGATTGCGTCGGACTAATAACTTTGGACGAATGCGTCTGTCTTTACTTTGGACGATTGCGTCGGACTAATAACTTTGGACGAATGCGTCTGTCTTTACTTTGGACGATTGCGTCGGACTAATAACTTTGGACGAATGCGTCTGTCTTTACTTTGGACGATTGCGTCGGACTAATAACTTTGGACGAATGCGTCTGTCTTTACTTTGGACGATTGCGTCGGACTAATAACTTTGGACGAATGCGTCTGTCTTTACTTTGGACGATTGCGTCGGACTAATAACTTTGGACGAATGCGTCTGTCTTTACTTTGGACGATTGCGTCGGACTAATAACTTTGGACGAATGCGTCTGTCTTTACTTTGGACGATTGCGTCGGACTAATAACTTTGGACGAATGCGTCTGTCTTTACTTTGGACGATTGCGTCGGACTAATAACTTTGGACGAATGCGTCTGTCTTTACTTTGGACGATTGCGTCGGACTAATAACTTTGGACGAATGCGTCTGTCTTTACTTTGGACGATTGCGTCGGACTAATAACTTTGGACGAATGCGTCTGTCTTTACTTTGGACGATTGCGTCGGACTAATAACTTTGGACGAATGCGTCTGTCTTTACTTTGGACGATTGCGTCGGACTAATAACTTTGGACGAATGCGTCTGTCTTTACTTTGGACGATTGCGTCGGACTAATAACTTTGGACGAATGCGTCTGTCTTTACTTTGGACGATTGCGTCGGACTAATAACTTTGGACGAATGCGTCTGTCTTTACTTTGGACGATTGCGTCGGACTAATAACTTTGGACGAATGCGTCTGTCTTTACTTTGGACGATTGCGTCGGACTAATAACTTTGGACGAATGCGTCTGTCTTTACTTTGGACGATTGCGTCGGACTAATAACTTTGGACGAATGCGTCTGTCTTTACTTTGGACGATTGCGTCGGACTAATAACTTTGGACGAATGCGTCTGTCTTTACTTTGGACGATTGCGTCGGACTAATAACTTTGGACGAATGCGTCTGTCTTTACTTTGGACGATTGCGTCGGACTAATAACTTTGGACGAATGCGTCTGTCTTTACTTTGGACGATTGCGTCGGACTAATAACTTTGGACGAATGCGTCTGTCTTTACTTTGGACGATTGCGTCGGACTAATAACTTTGGACGAATGCGTCTGTCTTTACTTTGGACGATTGCGTCGGACTAATAACTTTGGACGAATGCGTCTGTCTTTACTTTGGACGATTGCGTCGGACTAATAACTTTGGACGAATGCGTCTGTCTTTACTTTGGACGATTGCGTCGGACTAATAACTTTGGACGAATGCGTCTGTCTTTACTTTGGACGATTGCGTCGGACTAATAACTTTGGACGAATGCGTCTGTCTTTACTTTGGACGATTGCGTCGGACTAATAACTTTGGACGAATGCGTCTGTCTTTACTTTGGACGATTGCGTCGGACTAATAACTTTGGACGAATGCGTCTGTCTTTACTTTGGACGATTGCGTCGGACTAATAACTTTGGACGAATGCGTCTGTCTTTACTTTGGACGATTGCGTCGGACTAATAACTTTGGACGAATGCGTCTGTCTTTACTTTGGACGATTGCGTCGGACTAATAACTTTGGACGAATGCGTCTGTCTTTACTTTGGACGATTGCGTCGGACTAATAACTTTGGACGAATGCGTCTGTCTTTACTTTGGACGATTGCGTCGGACTAATAACTTTGGACGAATGCGTCTGTCTTTACTTTGGACGATTGCGTCGGACTAATAACTTTGGACGAATGCGTCTGTCTTTACTTTGGACGATTGCGTCGGACTAATAACTTTGGACGAATGCGTCTGTCTTTACTTTGGACGATTGCGTCGGACTAATAACTTTGGACGAATGCGTCTGTCTTTACTTTGGACGATTGCGTCGGACTAATAACTTTGGACGAATGCGTCTGTCTTTACTTTGGACGATTGCGTCGGACTAATAACTTTGGACGAATGCGTCTGTCTTTACTTTGGACGATTGCGTCGGACTAATAACTTTGGACGAATGCGTCTGTCTTTACTTTGGACGATTGCGTCGGACTAATAACTTTGGACGAATGCGTCTGTCTTTACTTTGGACGATTGCGTCGGACTAATAACTTTGGACGAATGCGTCTGTCTTTACTTTGGACGATTGCGTCGGACTAATAACTTTGGACGAATGCGTCTGTCTTTACTTTGGACGATTGCGTCGGACTAATAACTTTGGACGAATGCGTCTGTCTTTACTTTGGACGATTGCGTCGGACTAATAACTTTGGACGAATGCGTCTGTCTTTACTTTGGACGATTGCGTCGGACTAATAACTTTGGACGAATGCGTCTGTCTTTACTTTGGACGATTGCATCAGACTAATAACTTTGGACGAATGCGTCTGTCTTTACTTTGGACAATTGCGTCGGACTAATAACTTTGGACGAATAAGTCTGTCTTTACTTTGGACGATTGCGTCGGACTAATAACTTTGGACGAATAAGCTGTTCTTCGTTTGGACGATTGCGTCGGACTAATAACACTTAACCAAAAACGTCACAAACGTAATACCTTTTTTCAAAAGGCATTTCCAGATAAATGCAATAAATACAGTAATCCAATTATTCAGTTTCTATATTTATTCAGTTTTTATATTTCATATTAATCACAATCATCAAAAACATAGTTAGACTTAAACACTATTTAAGTCAACAGATTGCACTTCTATTTTTTCATTACTTTCTAGGTGATCAAATGCCAGAAAATTACCATATATGGGCGTAGAGTATGAATACTAGTTGTTAAGTGTGTATTCTACACACTTATTCGGACACATTAAGTTCGATTCAACAAGTTTTTCTCAAGCATTTGAATGAATTTAATATTTTTTATGTAAGGGTGCAAATAAGATTAAATTTAACAGGTTAAGGCATCAACGAAGAAAAGATCACGTGCATAATGAAGAAAAATAAAGAAGCAAAAATATCAAAGTGTGGCCGATTGGTCACCTAAAAGGCCGATCAATCAGATGATAAAAACAAGAAGAAAATCAACAAACAAAGGCATCGTCGATCGATCGTCAAATCTGGGCGATCGATCGACTGAAGGAAAATGATTGAATGTGGACAGCGCAGTTGCCGATCGGTTACCAAATGAGGAGTGATCAATCGGCCGATGAGGAATATAAAGACGAGAAGAACAGAAAGCAGAGGCATCGCCGATCGATCGGCTGTAGCAAAAATTTTAAAAAGTAGATTTTTGGGTTTTAATTAAAACAATCTCAGCCGTTGATAGGAGTGATGTAGATTTTAATTTAGAATTAAGTTATAGAGGCCATGAGGCAACATGGAGAGGAGAGACTATCATTCAGAGGATCATTTTGGAGACTGGAAAAGAGCGAGAGCATCGGAAAAGGAGAATTCAGATTGACAACCCTAGTTTTTCTCAACGAAGAAAAGATCACGTGCATAATGAAGAAAAATAAAGAAGCAAAAATATCAAAGTGTGGCCGATTGGTCACCTAAAGGGCCGATCAATCAGATGATAAAAACAAGAAGAAAATCAACAAACAAAGGCATCGTCGATCGATCGTCAAATCTGGGCGATCGATCGACTGAAGGAAAATGATTGAATGTGGACAGCGCAGTTGCCGATCGGTTACCAAATGAGGAGTGATCAATCGGCCGATGAGGAATATAAAGACGAGAAGAACAGAAAGTAGAGGCATCGCCGATCGATCGGCTGTAGCAAAAATTTTAAAAAGTAGATTTTTGGGTTTTAATTAAAACAATCTCAGCCGTTGATAGGAGTGATGTAGATTTTAATTTAGAATTAAGTTATAGAGGCCATGAGGCAACATGGAGAGGAGAGACTATCATTCAGAGGATCATTTTGGAGACTGGAAAAGAGCGAGAGCATCGGAAAAGGAGAATTCAGATTGACAACCCTAGTTTTTCTCAACGAAGAAAAGATCACGTGCATAATGAAGAAAAATAAAGAAGCAAAAATATCAAAGTGTGGCCGATTGGTCACCTAAAGGGCCGATCAATCAGATGATAAAAACAAGAAGAAAATCAACAAACAAAGGCATCGTCGATCGATCGTCAAATCTGGGCGATCGATCGACTGAAGGAAAATGATTGAATGTGGACAGCGCAGTTGCCGATCGGTTACCAAATGAGGAGTGATCAATCGGCCGATGAGGAATATAAAGACGAGAAGAACAGAAAGCAGAGGCGAAGAACAGAAAGCAGAGGCATCGCCGATCGATCGGCTGTAGCAAAAATTTTAAAAAGTAGATTTTTGGGTTTTAATTAAAACAATCTCAGCCGTTGATAGGAGTGATGTAGATTTTAATTTAGAATTAAGTTATAGAGGCCATGAGGCAACATGGAGAGGAGAGACTATCATTCAGAGGATCATTTTGGAGACTGGAAAAGAGCGAGAGCATCGGAAAAGGAGAATTCAGATTGACAACCCTAGTTTTTCTTTCTCCTTCTCTTCTCAATTATGAACATCTTTATATATTTTATTTGTTCCCGTTATTTTAGCATAATCTAAAGTTTTTTTGTAAGGCTACGATGTAGCCGGATTATGAATATTTAGTATTTTCTTTAATTCAAGTTATTAATTTTCTGTTTCGAAATTGTGTAGAGTAATTTATCCTGTTCTTAAAGTTTGCGATTGTCTGATCAACAATAGCATGTTCGTAGGATTGTTTTGAGACCAAGAGGTAATAAATAATTGTGCATTGGATAATTTACCATGAAAAGGATCTTATACGAGAGATAGCTAGAGTGTTTATGTGGTGATTTGATTTTCCGTTCTGAATGTATTCAATTAATTGTAAGGGTTAGCGACTGAGAGGTAATAATCCGTTAATTGAATAAATTTGTCATTACTCGACAGATATTGATAGATAAATTTGTGAAATTGCCATCAATACATAGGAAGAGAAATTAATAAATTGGATTATGAATAGTAAATAGGATTAATGTAGGTGAAATCTACAACCCTAGAATCTTCTCAAATTAACTTCTACAACTCATTTAATTTCTGTTATTTAATTAAAGTCCTTTGCTGTTATATTTTAAATAAAAAATATCGAAGTTTTGTATTCATTATAAACTGGAATTAATTTTGTTTGAACATTAATTAAAAAGTTCTCGTGGGTTCAACGTTCTATTTACCACTTTATTACTTGTTGCGACTCGTACACTTGCGAATTATTTTTTCACTACTAGTTTTTTTAGCGCCGCTGCCGGGGACTTCATTATTAATATCGAATTAATTATTTTTAGTTTAATTTTGAATTCTATTTTTCTTGCGTAAAGAAAGAGACACAAATCCTCTCTCTCTTAATTTTGAAATCGAGCGTTCTTGTCGACAAAATCGTAAAGAGAAAAGAGAAGTTATTCAAAAATCGTGTGACATCATGGGAGATAATGGGGAAGACAATGCTGAGAATCGGACCTTGTTGGATTATGCCATGCCTACTATTTCGGTATTCATTTTGCTATTCAGAGACCGGCCATTGCTGCTAATTTTAAAATTAAGCCGGACACTTTACATATGATTCAACAGTCTCAGTTCAGTGGACTACCTTCTGAGGACCCTAAAGATCATATTGCAAATTTTTTGGAAGTCTGCGATACTTTCAGGTTCTACAATGTGGGGGTTGATGCAGTAAGGTTGCGGTTTTTTTGTTTTCATTACGGGATCGCGCAAAGAATTAGATTAACTCTCTGCCGACTAATTCTATTACTACTTGGCAAGAATATGTCAGAAGTTTCTCTCCTAGTTCTTTCCTTTGAGAAGACTGCTAAACTCCGAAATGATATAATCAATTTCAATTAATTCGATGGGAAAACTTTATAAGAGGCATGGGTGCGATTCAAGGATATGCTGAGAAAATATCCTAACCATGGCTTACTGAAGTGGATAACATCCAAACCTTCTATGTGGGACTTTCATCATCTACTAAAACTCTGGTGAATGCAGTTGCAGGTGGTGCTTTAATGAGAAACACTTAAGAAGCTGCATATGATTTATTAGAGGAAATGACACTTAACAATGACCAATGCTCTGTGGAGCGTTCCATTCTGAAGCGTACAACTGGTACCCCAAAGATTGAGGCTATGAAAGCCTTAACATAAGTTTCCTCATTGACTAAACAGCTACAGGAATTCCACATGCCGGCTAGCGTGGGGAAAGCACTGATGTCTAATTGTCAATGGTGTCAAGGACCGCACCCGAGTGAAGAATGTCAAATGGGCAATCCTTTGCTGAATGAATCTACAGAACAAGCTAACTACATCGAGAATTTTAATCGACAAGGTAATCCCAACTCCAACGCTTATAATCCAAGGAGGCGACAACATCCGAATTTCTTATGGCGGATTCTCAAAATACTATGTCAATGCCTCAAACATCGCAATCGGGTCTATCTCAACAAGTTGAGAAGAAAAATGATCTCAAGGCTAGTCCTTATGCAATTTATGACCGAAACCCATACAATGATGCAGAATTAATCGGCCCAAATTTGAAGTCTCGAGAATCAACTTGGTCAATTTGCTAGTGTCATTAATAGGAGGCCTCAAGGTTTACTACCTAGCAACACCGAAGTAAATCCGAAAGACCAATGTAATGCAATTACCACTCGTCGGCGAACTGTAATTGAACCGGTGCAAAAAGAGCCAGGTGTCACTAAAGTTGCTAATGAGGGTATAATTGAAGATGAAGCTCAAAAATCTCTACCATCTAATCCTTTTCCGGTGCAAGCAACTCCAACTAAAGTGCCGTTTCCGCAAAGATTGAGGAATGTGAAGCTTGATAAACAGTTTTCTAAGTTCCTTGATGTCTTCAAAAAGCTCCACATTAATATTCTATTCACCAATGCTTTAGAACAAATGTCGAGCTATGCTAAGTTTATGAAAGATATTCTCTCTCACAAGCGGAAGATCGAGGAGTATGGTACTATTGCACTTATTGAAGAGTGCAGCGCCATCATTCAGAGGAAGCTTCCTTAAAAGCTAAAAGATCCGGGAAACTTTACGGTGCCATGCGAGATTGAGAATTCTGTGTTTGAAAGGGCATTTTTTGTAACACCCGAAATTTTCCTCTAGCGTACATAGCCTTAGATTATGTTAGGTTCTGAGGTTTAGCACATACCTTAGAGTTTTGGTTAGCAACAAGTTAGAAAGTGAGTTAAAGTGGGATTGGTATTAGTAGATTTAAAGGCAAAAGAAATGAAAATATTATAGTTGGAGTAGGTTAATTGGAGTAGGTTAAAGTTATGGTAAAAGTTATGGTAAAAATAAAAGAAAAGAAAATGGAATAAAAGAGAAAGAAAAGAGACTTCTACATTGGAGTAAATGTTGAAAAGTCAATTATTAATGAATATTGAAAAGTCAAAAAGGAGTAGGTTTGAAAATTCAAAGCATAATTGGACCAATAGAAATTGAGTAAAAATTAAGTAGAGAAGTGGTTTAATGAATGATTGGCGTTGGAATTAAAAGAGAAAGGGGGAGGGTGTTTTTGCAATTTTAAACACTTTGGAGGAGGAAATTTAAAAGAGAAAGAAAATGTTAGGTTAAATGGAGAAAATTGTTCTTTTTCCTTCATCTTCCACGCCATTCCTTCTCATCCTCCATAGCCGATCTCCTCCTCTCTCTTTTCTTCAATTTTTCAAGGCATTTCAAGGTAAGAACACATGGGTTTTGGTTTTTATAGATTTAGGTGAAGTTTGTTGGAGTTTTTAGTGAGTTTGGTTGGATTTGGTGAGGGTTTGAAAACCCTAGGTGGAGGATTCCGAAAATTACTTTTCCTTGGCTGGTTTTCTTCCTCTTTTGATCATTTAATCCTTAATTATGTTAGTTTAGATTGTTTGGTTGGTTAGATTAAGGATTGGATGAGAGTTACTACAAAAATCGGGTTGTGAACACTTGGGGGCCGATTCTGTTTTTGGAGATTCGGGTTGGACATTGTATTTGGTTTCTTAATTTGTTTATTTCAATGGAAATTAGACATGTAGAGGTTTCTGGATTGGGGTGGCACGTCAAAATCCATTGAAAAACGAGGGAGTTATGGCCGTTCGAAGTTGGACGTTGTTAATTTTGGGTAAAATCGGGTTTTAGTATTTTAAGAGTGAATTTTCTTAAGTGTGGGTTAGTTTTTGGTTAGAAAATCTTTAGGAATTATTAGTGGCTTTCTAAGAAAATTTTTCCCAAATACTAGGTTGTCGAGCGGATAACTTGAGCGGACGGAGCGAGCAATTACGAACTGAACAGTCAGGTAAGTAGAGGATTGTGTGTTTTGTTGCCTTCGGGCCTACACTACGAAACGGTAGGAATGTTTGTTTGTTTGGTTGTTTGATTGTTGTGTTTTATTTTATGTTGTGCTTTGTGTGGCATGCGTCAGGGTTTTAGGACCACGAAAAATGAATTGTGAGCACGGGTTTAAAGAGTGAGCATTAAATGTAAAGAAATAATGAGAAATGCAACGTGATCCCGAGTAGGGTTGCCTCGCCGGGGAGTAGTGCTCGTGGAGCACCTCAGGAGGGTCTCTACAAGGGATGCATTGCACTACACAGTGATATCGAGTAGAGCTGCTTCTGCGGGGAGTAGTGCTCGTGGAGCACCTCGAGAGGGTCTTTACAAGAGATGTGTTGTGATAATAATAGACTGAACAGTGATACCGAGTAGGGCTGCCTCGTCGGGGAGTACTGCTCGTGGAGCACCTAGGGAGGATCTCTATGAGTGATGCACTGTGATAAAAAGAGATTTAACCGTGATATTGAGTAGAGTTGCCTCGCCAGGGAGTAGTGCTCGTGGAGCACCTCGGGAGGGTCTCTACGAAAGATGCGCGGGTAAACGATTAATAAAATAAGAATTTAATCGAAACCAACAGAGAGTGTAGAAATTGCTTGTGATAGGATCAGTTGCATTTTGTTTAATCGCATTTGTTATCCCTTACTTGCTAAGCGTAGCTTACGTGTGTGTGTGTGTTCTGTGGTGTAGGTGACGAGATTTACTCAGGTGAGGTAGATGAGACAGCCCAGGACTAGGCAGCAGTTGGTGATGCATGGAGTACATCGGTGCGTGCAGTTGTCGGGGCGCCTCGACCATGGTCTTCGGGGGATGTGGGGCTTTGTATTTTGGTAGTTTATTGTAGATTTCTGTTTATGAAAATGATGGGAATTCATAACTCTTTTTGGTTGATGTTTGGAAAGTTATAGTTAAGTTAAGGGTGATGTGTCGCCCTATACTGTGGATTTTTTTCACTTAGGGATGTTAGTATTATAGTTTCCCTCTTTACTGCTATTTGGAGATTTCGTATGCTGGATAGTTCAGTGGATAGTTGAGTAAGAGTATTCTGGATCTGGTTGAGAATTGATTCGTTTGCAGGTACCTAGCATTTTGGAAGGCGCCATTTTCAGGCGTTACTTTGTCGAAATTTTCGGGGAGGCTGCCGTGGTGCTTAACGGTTAGGATTAAGAGAAATTGGTGAGTCTAGGCAGCTAGGTATGACATAAGAGAGCTTCGGGAGACTTAGCTTTAAATTTCGTTGTGTCCGATTTTTTTTTATATTTTGGTGTTTATAAAAATTATCGGCATTAGAGTGAGCCAAGTAGCGCACCGAGCCAGGGTGGGTTCGGGGGTGTTACACTTTGTGATTTGGGGCTAGCATTAATCTGATGCGCCTATCTATATTTCGGAAACTTGGTCTAGGTGAAGCGAAGCCGACGAGGGTGACATTACTAATGGCAAATCGATCAATTAAACACCTGTGCTTGTGAAGGTAAATAAATTCATATTCCCTTCTAATTTTATTGTGCTTGATATAGAATAGGATAGGGATGTGCCAAATATTTTGGGTAGACATTTTCTTGCTACGGGTCACGCTCTTATCAATTCAGCGGCAGATGAAGTTTTGATTCGGCCGGAAGACCCTTTAGAAGTATGTATGGTTGGTCAAGATTATTCTCTGGAAGATGATAATAAAGTACATGGTTATGCAATGTTGATGGATTATTATGAGCCGAATAGAAGAAAATATTATGAAACTTTGAGTGAAGGTCCGCCACGCACGTTGCCATCTATTGAGCAACCGTCAATGCTCGAGTTGAAGCCATTGCCCTCACATTTAAAATATGCTTATTTACAAGCTTCATCTTCTTTACCGGTAATTACCTCCGCTACCCTATCCATTGCAAGAAGAAGATAAGTTACTCTGAGTTCTTCAAAAATTCAAATCGACAATTAGATAGACTTTAGCAGATATAAAGGTATAAGTTCTTTGTTTTGGCATGCATAGAATCCTCATGGAAGAAGATCACAACCCTTCGATAGAACACCAACGACGCCTCAATCCCACCATGAAAGAAGTAGTGCACAAAGAAATTTTAAAATGGTTGGATGCTAGGGTGATATACCCAATTTTTGATAGCTCATGGGTTAGCCCCATCCAAGTTGTACCTAAAAAGAGAGGAATGACAGTAGTGCAAAACAATAATAATGAGCTCATTCCAACTCGCACTGTCACCGGTTGACCCATTTGTATGGATTATAGGAAGCTAAACAATGCTACAAGAAAAGACTACTTCCCGCTTCCATTTATTGATCAAATGCTTGATAGGCTCTCAGTGGCACGAATTTTATTGCTTTCTTAATGGATACTCCGAGTACAATCAAATAGTCATAGCTCCCAAAGATCAAGAGAAGACCACATTCACATGCCCCTACGGTACCTTCGCATTCCAGCGAATGTCATTTGCTCTTTGTAATGCCCCTGCCACCTTTCAACGATGTATGATGGTTATATTTTCTGACATGGTCGAGTGCATTATTGAGATATTTATGGATGACTTTTCTATTTTTGGGTCGTCTTTTGATCGATGTCTAGAGAATTTGGATATGGTGTTGCAGCGCTGTGAAGAAACAAATTTGTTATTAAACTAGGAGAAGTGCCATTTTATGGTACGTGAAGGAATTGTATTAGGCCACCGGGTATCTTCCAAAGATATAAAAGTGGATCGTGCTAAGATTGAAACGATTGAGAATCTACCACCACCTGTCTCGGTAAAAGGCGTGCGCAGTTTCTTGGGACACACGGGGTTTTATCGCAGATTCATCAAGGATTTTAGCAAAATCACCAAGCTGTTGTGTAATTTGCTAGAAAAGAGTGTGAAGTTCAATTTTGATGAGGAGTGTTGAGCTGCATTCAATTTGTTGAAAGAGAAGCTCACTTCTGCGTCCATTGTTGTAGCACCGGGTTGAAATTTTCCGTTCGAAATTATGAGCGATGCAAGTGATTTTACAATTGGAGCAGTTTTGGGGCAACACAAAGATAAGATGTTCCGCACTATTTATTATGCTAGTCGAGTCCTCAATGAAGCCCAATTGAATTATGCCACAACGAAAAAGGAGTTACTTGCAGTGGTTTTCGCCTTCGACAAATTTCGGCCATATCTTTTTGGCAATAAGGTAATAGTCTTCACCGATCATTCAGCTATTAAATATCTTATGGTTAAAAAGGATACAAAACCACGCCTCATTTGTTGGGTCTTACTACTCCAAAAATTTGACCTTGGAATAAAAGACAAGAAGGGCATGGAGAATTTAGTAGCAGATCATTTGTCGAGACTCGAACTTCAAGAACAAGTGAAAAATGATGGAATACCAATTGTCGATACTTTTCCAGATGAGCAACTTTTTGGCATCGATAATGCACCATGGTATGCGGATATCGTCAATTTCATTGTAAGTAAAATTATTCCTACAAGAGCTCTCTTCTTTCCAAATAAAGAAATTCTTTGCCAATGCTCAACACTATTATTGGGAGAAGTCCTTTCTTTACAAGTATTATGCGTGTAACGTTCCCTTGTTTCACCTTTTAACCATTCTAAAAATCTCATAAAATTTGAACTTTTACTTCAGTCGCTTAGTTGTGTTCATTTTAAAAACAATAAACTTCATTCAACGGATGACGTACCATGTGTGGAACCCTCGTATTAAAATTTTACTTAATTAAAATAATAGCTAAACAGCAAACAGGTGTTCGATCGACGTAACTTTCGGTTGACACAACCATCACGTGCCACTGTCTCAGCCCAACTACAGAAAAGAATCGGTCGACGAACTACCTTTTGCAGATAACACTTCCTCTCGGGTTTCGGTCGACGTCCTAAACTTACTAGAATTCATTTCCTTCCAATCGATCGATGTCAACACTGGCCAAAATCGGTCGATGTCAACACTGGCCAAAATCGATCGATGTCAACACTAGCCAAAATCGGTCGATGTCAACACTGACCAAAATCGGTCGACGTGGCCTCTGTAATGAGATCGGTCGACGACACTTAACTAAATTTTCTCAAAATGACTCTAATATGCTGGGGTCGACAACCCCGACCGATTCACACTTAAAATCGGTCAAAGTAGCCCCCATCAGAAACACTTAACTTTACTTAGGCTGAATCGTTCACAACATCAGCCGATCGATCGCTACCCCAGGCGATCGATCGGCAAGCTCTCTGGATTTTAATTCCAAAGAGCTACCTCTTCCCATTTTCTTTTCCTTAAGCACTTCATGCAATCTTCCTTCACTTGTCCTTCTTTTCTCTCCTAACCACTTACACCTAAACACAATTCATCATAAAACATACTTCTACCTCATACATTTCTTTAATCCACCAATCACCGAAAACTGACTAAAATGTACTAGAAAAGCATACTATTTATAAAACAAACTGCGTGGTTCCGTTCGAAACTAAAAACAATTCCTACGAAATTAAAACCACCAAGCAATTCCAGTATAATCTAATAAAGGACTTCTCAAAGGGATTCAGAAAACTATTTTTTTTTTTTCAAAACGTGCTTGTTTCCTACTATACAATTTTTCCTATCTATTCAAACCATCAGCCCATCACCCAAAATCTTCAAAATACATAACCGGTGCTCCACGGGTCAACACAAATTCATCTGCGATGAAGTCAACACAAATTCATCTGCCGATGAAGTCAACATAACTTCATACACAACTTCATCTGCCGATGAAGTCAACACAATTCATCTGCCGATGAAGTCAACATAACTTCATACACAACTTCATCTGCCGATGAAGTCAACATAACTTCATCTGCCGATGAAGTCAACACAAATTCATCTGCGATGAAGTCAACACAAATTCATCTGCGATGAAGTCAACATAACTTCATCTGCCGATGAAGTCAACACAATTCATCTGCCGATGAAGTCAACATAACTTCATCTGCCGATGAAGTCAACACAATTCATCTGCCGATGAAGTCAACATAACTTCATACACAACTTCATCTGCCGATGAAGTCAACATAACTTCATACACAACTTCATCTGCCGATGAAGTCAACATAACTTCATCTGCCGATGAAGTCAACACAAATTCATCTGCGATGAAGTCAACATAACTTCATCTGCCGATGAAGTCAACACAAATTCATCTGCGATGAAGTCAACATAACTTCATCTGCCGATGAAGTCAACATAACTTCATCTGCCGATGAAGTCAACATAACTTCATCTGCCGATGAAGTCAACATAACTTCATACACAACTTCATCTGCCGATGAAGTCAACATAACTTCATACACAACTTCATCTGCCGATGAAGTCAACATAACTTCATCTGCCGATGAAGTCAACATAACTTCATCTGCCGATGAAGTCAACATAACTTCATACACAACTTCATCTGCCGATGAAGTCAACATAACTTCATACACAACTTCATCTGCCGATGAAGTCAACATAACTTCATACACAACTTCATCTGCCGATGAAGTCAACATAACTTCATACACAACTTCATCTGCCGATGAAGTCAACATAACTTCATACACAACTTCATCTGCGATGAAGTCAACATAACTTCATCTGCCGATGAAGTCAACATAACTTCATCTGCCGATGAAGTCAACATAACTTCATACACAACTTCATCTGCCGATGAAGTCAACACAATTCATCTGCCGATGAAGTCAACATAACTTCATCTGCCGATGAAGTCAACATAACTTCATACACAACTTCATCTGCCGATGAAGTCAACACAAATTCATCTGCGATGAAGTCAACATAACTTCATCTGCCGATGAAGTCAACATAACTTCATACACAACTTCATCTGCCGATGAAGTCAACACAAATTCATCTGCCGATGAAGTCAACACAATTCATCTGCCGATGAAGTCAACACAATTCATCTGCCGATGAAGTCACATAACTTCATACACAACTTCATCTGCCGATGAAGTCAACACAAATTCATCTGCGATGAAGTCAACACAAATTCATCTGCGATGAAGTCAACATAACTTCATACACAACTTCATCTGCCGATGAAGTCAACACAAATTCATCTGCCGATGAAGTCAACATAACTTCATACACAACTTCATCTGCCGATGAAGTCAACATAACTTCATACACAACATCTGCCGAGCTAGACGACAAAACTACAACATCTGCGATAGACACTTAACCAATCTACCGATAGTCATCATCTACCGATAGAGAACAAAACAACATTTCATCAACTCCTCGTCATAAAACACTACTCCAACTACAGAAAAGGATTTACTTACTCTACTGAAATCATTCAAAAATGATTCAACCATTGCATTACTCAAAATTAGCAAGTACTAACATCTAGACCCAACAAGATACGGTATCAGGAAGGAAAACTCAAAACATGTTCAAAACTTTGAATCAATTCTGTCATGAAAACTCAACATACTCAGACTGAATCTTAACTACTAGTCCTCCTCACTGACAGACATCAGTTAAACCGCCCCATCAGCTACCAGAACATTGAATAGGTGCACTCCTCCAACCCGACTAGTCCTCAGTGAACTCAGTAAACACACCTGCTGTCACTTCTTCACCTACATCACAAAACTCATCTATTAGCCTAATGCTAAGTAAGTAATGCAAAATGAAATGAATTACTGAAACATAAACTCCTAATCATGCAGTTTCTACTTTCTCATCTCAGTTGCTCATTCATCGTTTCTGATTCAGATCCCCCTGTGAAATTGGGAGTTGGATCAACTCTCTCAAAGTATTTATCCACTGACTCATTAGGGGGCGGATTAATTCCCTTAACAGTAAATCTGATTCACATGTTCAGATCCCCCTGTGAAATTGGAAGTTGGATCAGTTCTTCCAAAGTATATTTATATCCACTGTCTCATTAAGGGGCGGATTAATTCCCTTAACAGTAAGTCTGATTCACTTTGCTGTTTCATCACATTCAATCCTCTCCATACCAATATGTATTCAAATTCATTTTCGTATACATTTTGAAAACATGATGCATGGCATACAAACACATCCAAGTAAATACAAACCTAACGTTTTGTGATGTAGGCCCGAAGGCACAAGCAAACATTACTTACCTGATCTCCTGGAAATCACTCGTTTTCAACTACTCTAGAAGCCTTGCCCACCTAGTTTCATAAGCAGAATACCGATTAGATTACCACTAACTGTATCCTACATCACTCAGAAACCTAAGGAGCTAGTTTGGAAGTTCTGGTCATCATACACTCTCAGCTCAGTACTAAATCCCGAACTCCATTCATTCACAATATCGACATAACACACACACATTGCGCTCCCTCTGCTATCTAACCACTGAAATCTCAAGTGAACGAAAGGAAAACTTACCTAGTTGAGGAATGAGGATCGGTAAGGAGAATCGCCTGGAGTTCTGCTGAGCCTGAGCTGAATACCGAGAAAGGAGAAATGAGGAAATAGTGGCGGCTAAACCTCATTAAACCCTTCCTTAAATACATTTTCCACTTTTCAAAATGCTAATTACTCTTTTGCCCTTGCATAGTTATTTATTAACCTAATCATCATTTTCTCCCAAATCCTCACATTATAAATGGTTAGTTAAATTCGGTTCAATAGAACCGGGTGCTACAATCTACCCTCCTTAAAAGAATTTTGTCCTCAAAATTCAGTACCCGAATAATTCCGGATGTTGGTCCATCATGTCTTGCTAGCGCTCCCAAGTTGTTTCCTCTATGTTCTGGTTGTGCCAAAAGACTTTCACTAATGAAACCTCTTTGTTGCGCAATACCTTCACCGCATAGTCCAAGATCCTTACAGGTTTCTCTTCATATGCCAGAGTGGGGAGAACTTTGATACTCTGCTGTTCCACAATCTGTGATGGATCTCTAACACACTTCTTTAGCATAGACACATGGAACACACTGTGTATTCCATCCATAGAAGCCGGCAGCTGTAACTGGTAGGCTGCTCTCCCAACTCTCTCCAAAATGGTGAATGGTCCAATAAATCTGGGGTTTAACTTTCCTCTTTTTCCAAACCTCACAACTCCCTTAAAATGTGACACTTTAAGAAAAACTTCATTACCAACATCAAATTCCAGTTCCCTTCGTCTTTTGTCTGCATAGCTTTTCTGTCGGCTTTGAGCTGTCAGGATTCTTTGACGAATAAGAGCAATCTTCTCTACTGTCTGTTGCACAATTTCAGGACCAATCAGTTGTGCTTCCCCAACTTCATCCCAATACAATGGTGATCTGCACTTCCATCCATACAATGCCTCGTATGGTGCCATACCTATAGTTGCCTGAAAACTGTTGTTGTAAGAGAATTCTACTAAGGATAGGTATTTGCTCCAAGAACCTTGAAAATCCAAAACACATGCCCGGAGCATATCCTCTAATGTTTGAATGGTTCTTTCCGATTGTCCATCAGTTTGAGGGTGGAAAGCTGTGCTAAAGTTTAGTTGCGTTCCCATAGCCTTGTGCAGACTTTTCCAAAACTTAGATGTAAATCTGGAGTCTCGGTCTGAAACTATAGTGCTTGGAACTCCATGCAGTCTAACTACTTCATGCACATACAACTCTGCCAGTTGATCCATCGAGTATGTTATCTTTATCGGCAGAAAGTGAGCAGATTTGGTTAAACGATCGACTATTACCCAGATTGCATCATGTCCCTTTGCTGTTCTAGGTAATTCTATAACAAAATCCATAGCTATTTGTTCCCATTTTCATTCGGGAACTGGTAAGGGTTGCAACATTCCTGAGGGTCTCTGATGCTCGGCTTTAATCTGTTGACAACACAAACATGATCCTACATATTCTGCCACACTTCGTTTCATACCAGGCCACCAGTAGTGATGTTTAAGGTCTCTGTACATCTTTGTACTCCCCGGTGGACAGAAAACCTGGAAGAGTGTGCTTCAGAAAGAATCTCGTCATGAAGCTTCTTAATGGCAGGAACAAACCATCTATTTCTATACCTAAGGATCCCATCGGTAGAATAGTTAAAATATGACTTGTCCATAGAATCCATGCTTGACTTGTATTTGTTACACTCATCATCGTTCGCCTGAGCTTCCTTTATTTTCTCAAGAATAGTAGGCCTTAAAGTTATGGTTGAAAGTATAGCTGATACATTGGTTACTGCTTCTAGATTAAACTTTTGGAATTCTGTCTCTAAGCTATTGGTATGTCTAGAGTCAATGCAGAGACGGAATGAGTCACTCTACTCAAGGCATCAGCCACTACATTGGCCTTACCAGGGTGGTATTTAATCTCGAAATCATAATCTTTGACAAATTCTAACCACCTACGCTGCCTCATATTCAGTTCCTTTTGCGTGAAAATGTATTTCAGGCTCTTATGATCTGAAAATATCTCACAAGATTGTCCATACAGGTAATGCCTCCAAATCTTAAGTGCAAATACAACTGCAGTTAATTCTAAGTCATGTGTAGGGTAATTTTTCTCATGGACCTTCAACTGTCTAGAGGCATAAGCTATCACTTTCCCATCCTGCATTAACACACAACCTAGACCGATCTTGGAAGCATCACAATAAATGCTAAACTTACCATCCTCGACAGGGAGGGTCAGAATTGGAGCATTGGTCAGCTTCTGCTTCAAAGTTTGAAAACTATGCTCACAATCCTCAGTCCACACATATTTTACGTTCTTCCTAGTTAATCGGGTAAGGGATGTCGCAATCTTTGAGAATCCTTCGATAAACTTCCTGTAATACCCAGCCAATCCAAGGAAACTTCTGACATCCGTAGCATTCCTCGGTCGGGGCCATTCCTTAACTACCTGGACCTTAGCTGGATCCACAGATATGCCATCTCCAGAGATGACATGTCCTAAAAAGTGAACTTGGTCCAACCAAAATTCACACTTGGAAAACTTGGCATAAAGTTGGTGCCTTCTCAGTACTTCTAACACTAAACTCAAATGTTTTGCATGCTCGTCTTTAGTGCTAGAATAGATTAGAATGTCATCTATGAATACAATGACAAACTTGTCCAAATACTCGTGAAACACCCTATTCATGAGATCCATGAAGGCTGCTGGTGCATTTGTCAGACCAAAAGACATAACCAAAAACTCATAATGTCCATACCTCGTGCGAAAGGCAGTCTTTGGGATATCCTCAGATTTAACCTTCAGCTGATAATAACTGGATCTAAGGTCAATCTTAGAGAAAACTCTTGCACCCCTAAGCTGGTCAAATAAGTCATCAATTCTCGGCAAAGGGTATTTATTCTTAACAGTTAACTTATTCAATTCTCTATAATCAATGTACATGCGCATAGATCCATCTTTCTTTTTGACAAAAAGGACCGGTGCACCCCATGGTGAAAAGGTAGGGCGTATGAACCCTTTCTCCAACAGATCCTCCAATTGTTTCTTTAACTCTTTGAGTTCTGTCGGTGCTAGTCTATATGGATTTTTAGACACAGGTTCGGCTCCGGGGTAAACATCCACAACAAATTCAATTTCCTATCTGGTGGCAAGCCTGGAAGGTCATCTAGGAATACTTCAGGGAAGTCTTGGACGACTAAGACATTTTTGGGACTTGATTTCTCTACTAGTTGTATGTCTAAAACACTAGCTAAGAAGCACAAATACTCTCTGCATAGGGAGGGTCTACAATTGACCGAAGTCATTACAGTCATTTCCTTACTCTTTTCTGAGGCTTGAAAGGTATGCCTCAAACTACCAGGGGGTTGGAAACTAACTATTCCAGTCCTACAATCAATCGTAGCATAATGCTTAAACAGCCAATCCATTCCCAAAATTACATCAAATCCCATTATATCCATAATGATGAGGTCAGCAGGTAGACTCACACTTCCTACTAACACATCACTGCCAAGCATCACTCGGTTAGAGTGCATGCGTTCACCAAAGGGTAAGGTAACATTAAACACATGCATGGAAGGGGTAAACTGTACATCTAATTTAAAAGCAAATGTAGATGCTATAAACGAATGCGTTGCACCAGAATCTATCAAAGTAAAAGCAGGCACAGAGTTGATCAATATAGTACCTGACACTACAGCAGGCTGTTCCTCACCCGACTCCGTCATGGAGAATATTCTTGGTTTAATCATAGCAGGACCACTCTTAGGAACTGGACAGTCCCTGCTAATGTGGCCGACTTTGTTACAATTATAGCATCTGGTGACTCTAGGCTTCGAACACTCTTTGAACGTATGTCCAACCTCCTCACAGTTGAAGCACTTTCCCAAGCCCAGTCTACATTCTCCCGGGTGGTTCTTCAGGCACTTTGGACACTGGGAAAATTTCCTGACATTTTGCACCTTTCCCCCTGATCCTTGGCTATTTTGGCCCTCACTTGGCCTCTTCGTTCCCCTTTGCTGGTGTGGCTGGTTAAACCTTTGCGGGGCCTCCTTTGGTCCAGCACACTTCCTTTCAGCCTCTTCCACTTCCAGAGCAGTGGACACAACTTCGCTGAACGTTAACCTTTAATGCCACAGAATTTGACTCCCCGATAAATCTCCGGCTTCAGTCCATGCACAAATTTGAACACCTTATCCTCGTCCTTATGACAAAGGTCCAGCAAACCTGACAAGGACTCAAATTGCCTACTGATCTGACATCTGACCCTGTCTGCCGATGAAGTCAACACAAATTCATCTGCCGATGAAGTCAACACAAATTCATCTGCCGATGAAGTCAACATAACTTCATCTGCCGATGAAGTCAACATAACTTCATCTGCCGATGAAGTCAACATAACTTCATACACAACTTCATCTGCCGATGAAGTCAACACAAATTCATCTGCCGATGAAGTCAACATAACTTCATCTGCCGATGAAGTCAACATAACTTCATCTGCCGATGAAGTCAACATAACTTCATACACAACTTCATCTGCCGATGAAGTCAACACAAATTCATCTGCCGATGAAGTCAACATAACTTCATACACAACTTCATCTGCGATGAAGTCAACATAACTTCATACACAACTTCATCTGCGATGAAGTCAACATAACTTCATCTGCCGATGAAGTCAACATAACTTCATACACAACTTCATCTGCCGATGAAGTCAACATAACTTCATACACAACTTCATCTGCCGATGAAGTCAACATAACTTCATACACAACTTCATCTGCCGATGAAGTCAACATAACTTCATACACAACTTCATCTGCCGATGAAGTCAACATAACTTCATCTGCCGATGAAGTCAACATAACTTCATACACAACTTCATCTGCCGATGAAGTCAACATAACTTCATACACAACTTCATCTGCCGATGAAGTCAACATAACTTCATACACAACTTCATCTGCCGATGAAGTCAACATAACTTCATACACAACTTCATCTGCCGATGAAGTCAACATAACTTCATACACAACTTCATCTGCCGATGAAGTCAACATAACTTCATCTGCCGATGAAGTCAACATAACTTCATCTGCCGATGAAGTCAACATAACTTCATACACAACTTCATCTGCGATGAAGTCAACATAACTTCATCTGCCGATGAAGTCAACATAACTTCATACACAACTTCATCTGCCGATGAAGTCAACATAACTTCATCTGCCGATGAAGTCAACATAACTTCATCTGCCGATGAAGTCAACATAACTTCATACACAACTTCATCTGCCGATGAAGTCAACATAACTTCATACACAACTTCATCTGCGATGAAGTCAACACAAATTCATCTGCCGATGAAGTCAACATAACTTCATACACAACTTCATCTGCCGATGAAGTCAACATAACTTCATACACAACTTCATCTGCCGATGAAGTCAACATAACTTCATCTGCCGATGAAGTCAACATAACTTCATCTGCCGATGAAGTCAACATAACTTCATACACAACTTCATCTGCCGATGAAGTCAACATAACTTCATCTGCCGATGAAGTCAACATAACTTCATCTGCCGATGAAGTCAACACAAATTCATCTGCCGATGAAGTCAACATAACTTCATACACAACTTCATCTGCCGATGAAGTCAACACAAATTCATCTGCCGATGAAGTCAACACAAATTCATCTGCCGATGAAGTCAACATAACTTCATCTGCCGATGAAGTCAACATAACTTCATCTGCCGATGAAGTCAACACAAATTCATCTGCCGATGAAGTCAACATAACTTCATACACAACTTCATCTGCCGATGAAGTCAACATAACTTCATCTGCCGATGAAGTCAACATAACTTCATACACAACTTCATCTGCGATGAAGTCAACACAAATTCATCTGCCGATGAAGTCAACATAACTTCATCTGCCGATGAAGTCAACATAACTTCATACACAACTTCATCTGCCGATGAAGTCAACATAACTTCATCTGCCGATGAAGTCAACATAACTTCATCTGCCGATGAAGTCAACATAACTTCATACACAACTTCATCTGCCGATGAAGTCAACATAACTTCATCTGCCGATGAAGTCAACATAACTTCATCTGCCGATGAAGTCAACATAACTTCATACACAACTTCATCTGCCGATGAAGTCAACACAAATTCATCTGCCGATGAAGTCAACACAAATTCATCTGCCGATGAAGTCAACATAACTTCATCTGCCGATGAAGTCAACATAACTTCATCTGCCGATGAAGTCAACATAACTTCATCTGCCGATGAAGTCAACATAACTTCATACACAACTTCATCTGCCGATGAAGTCAACATAACTTCATACACAACTTCATCTGCCGATGAAGTCAACATAACTTCATCTGCCGATGAAGTCAACATAACTTCATCTGCCGATGAAGTCAACACAAATTCATCTGCCGATGAAGTCAACATAACTTCATCTGCCGATGAAGTCAACATAACTTCATACACAACTTCATCTGCGATGAAGTCAACATAACTTCATCTGCCGATGAAGTCAACATAACTTCATCTGCCGATGAAGTCAACATAACTTCATACACAACTTCATCTGCCGATGAAGTCAACATAACTTCATCTGCCGATGAAGTCAACATAACTTCATACACAACTTCATCTGCGATGAAGTCAACATAACTTCATACACAACTTCATCTGCCGATGAAGTCAACATAACTTCATACACAACTTCATCTGCCGATGAAGTCAACATAACTTCATCTGCCGATGAAGTCAACATAACTTCATCTGCCGATGAAGTCAACATAACTTCATCTGCCGATGAAGTCAACATAACTTCATACACAACTTCATCTGCCGATGAAGTCAACATAACTTCATACACAACTTCATCTGCCGATGAAGTCAACATAACTTCATCTGCCGATGAAGTCAACATAACTTCATACACAACTTCATCTGCCGATGAAGTCAACATAACTTCATACACAACTTCATCTGCCGATGAAGTCAACATAACTTCATACACAACTTCATCTGCCGATGAAGTCAACATAACTTCATACACAACTTCATCTGCCGATGAAGTCAACATAACTTCATACACAACTTCATCTGCCGATGAAGTCAACATAACTTCATACACAACTTCATCTGCCGATGAAGTCAACATAACTTCATACACAACTTCATCTGCCGATGAAGTCAACACAAATTCATCTGCCGATGAAGTCAACATAACTTCATACACAACTTCATCTGCCGATGAAGTCACACAAATTCTCTGCCGATGAAGTCAACATAACTTCATCTGCCGATGAAGTCAACATAACTTCATACACAACTTCATCTGCCGATGAAGTCAACACAAATTCATCTGCCGATGAAGTCAACATAACTTCATCTGCCGATGAAGTCAACATAACTTCATACACAACTTCATCTGCCGATGAAGTCAACACAAATTCATCTGCCGATGGACAAACGCGCGACATCTACCGATGACGTCAGCCGGATGATCCCTTCATCCAACATCTGCCGATCGCTAGACGACAAAAACCTACACAACATCTTCCAATAGACAACTTAACCATGACTCAACATCTACCGATAGTCATCATCTACCGATAGAGAACAAAACAACATTTCATCAACTCCTCGTCATAAAACACTACTCCAACTACAGAAAAGGATTTACTTACTCTACTGAAATCATTCAAAAACGATTCAACCATTGCATTACTCAAAATTTAGCAAGTACTAACATCTAGACCCAACAAGATACGGTTATCAGGAAGGAAAACTCAAAACATGTTCAAAACTTTGAAATCAATTCTGTCATGAAAACTCAACATACTCAGACTGAATCTTTAACTACTAGTCCTCCTCACTGACAGACATCAGTTAAACCGCCCCATCAGCTGCCAGAACATTGAATAGGTGCACTCCTCCAACCAGACTAGTCCTCAGTGAACTCAGTAAACACACCTGCTGTCACTTCTTCACCTACATCACAAAACTCATCTATTAGCCTAATGCTAAGTAAGTAATGCAAAATGAAATGAATTACTGAAACATAAACTCCTAATCATGCAGTTTCTACTTTCTCATCTCAGTTGCTCATTCATCGTTTCTGATTCAGATCCCCCTGTGAAATTGGGAGTTGGATCAACTCTCCCAAAGTATTTATCCACTGACTCATTAAGGGGCGGATTAATTCCCTTAACAGTAAATCTGATTCACATGTTCAGATCCCCCTGTGAAATTGGAAGTTGGATCAGCTCTTCCAAAGTATATTTATATCCACTGTCTCATTAAGGGGCGGATTAATTCCCTTAACAGTAAGTCTGATTCACTTTGCTGTTTCATCACATTCAATCCTCTCCATACCAATATGTATTCAAATTCATTTTCGTATACATTTTGAAAACATGATGCATGGCATACAAACACATCCAAGTAAATACAAACCTAACGTTTTGTGATGTAGGCCCGAAGGCACAAGCAAACATTACTTACCTGATCTCCTGGAAATCACTCGTTTTCAACTACTCTGGAAGCCTTGCCCACCTAGTTTCATAAGCGGAATACCGATTAGATTACCACTAACTGTATCCTACATCACTCAGAAACCTAAGGAGCTAGTTTGGAAGTTCTGGTCATCATACACTCTCAGCTCAGTACTAAATCCCGAACTCCATTCATTCACAATATCGACATAACACACACACATTGCGCTCCCTCTGCTATCTAACCACTGAAATCTCAAGTGAACGAAAGGAAAACTTACCTAGTTGAGGAATGAGGATCGGTAAGGAGAATCGCCTGGAGTTCTGCTGAGCCTGAGCTGAATACCGAGAAAGGAGAAATGAGGAAATAGTGGTGGCTAAACCTCATTAAACCCTTCCTTAAATACATTTTCCACTTTTCAAAATGCTAATTACTCTTTTGCCCTTGCATAGTTATTTATTAACCTAATCATCATTTTCTCCCAAATCCTCGCATTATAAATGGTTAGTTAAATTCGGTTCAATAGAACCGGGTGCTACAGCATATGCTGTCCGATTTTTATTCGTTTCATTACATAACGTGAAGTGTCACCGAGTTCTATCTAACGGGAGAAAACATGCTTCACCTGTACGACAGCCATGTCTGAACCCCATCCCGACGTAACCGAGATTACGTACATTCATTTTCATTCTTTAGTTACATAACAGAGGGTGTCACCAGGGGTTCATTCACCAGATGGAGAGGGCACGTCTCGTGATCAAACAGCCCTTTCTATCTAACGGGAGAAAACATGCTTCACCTGTACGACAGCCATGTCTGAACCCCACCCCGACGTGACCGAGATTACGTACATTCATTTTCATTCTTTAGTTACATAACAGAGGGTGTCACCGGGGGTTCATTCACCAGATTGAGAGGGCACGTCTCGTGATCAAACAGCCATTTCTATCTAACGGGGGGAAAACATACTTCACTTGTACGACAATCATGTCTGAACCCCATCCCGACGTAACCGAGATTACGTACATTCATTTTCATTCTTTAGTTACATAACAGAGGGTGTCACCAGGGGTTCATTCACCAGATGGAGAGGGCATGTCTCGTGATCAAACAGCCCTTTCTATCTAACGGGAGAAAACATGCTTCACCTGTACGACAGCCATGTCTGAACCCCACCCCGACGTGACCGAGATTACGTACATTCATTTTCATTCTTTAGTTACATAACAGAGGGTGTCACCGGGGGTTCATTCACCAGATGGAGAGGGCACGTCTCGTGATCAAACAGCCCTTTCTATCTAACGGGAGAAAACATGCTTCACCTGTACGACAGCCATGTCTGAACCCCACCCCGACGTGACCGAGATTACGTACATTCATTTTCATTCTTTAGTTACATAACAGAGGGTGTCACCGGGGGTTCATTCACCAGATGGAGAGGGCACGTCTCGTGATCAAACAGCCCTTTCTATCTAACGGGAGAAAACATGCTTCACCTGTACGACAGCCATGTCTGAACCCCACCCCGACGTGACCGAGATTACGTACATTCATTTTCATTCTTTAGTTACATAACAGAGGGTGTCACCAGGGGTTATGTCTGAACCCCACCCCGACGTGACCGAGATTACGTACATTCATTTTCATTCTTTAGTTACATAACAGAGGGTGTCACCGGGGGTTCATTCACCAGATGGAGAGGGCACGTCTCGTGATCAAACAGCCCTTTCTATCTAACGGGAGAAAACATGCTTCACATGTAGGAAAGTCATGTCTGAACCCCACCCCGACGTGACCGAGATTACATGCATTCATTTTCTTTTCATAATACACGTGTGGAAAACTCGTTTTCATGCTATTTTGAAACAACGTGGTGCATGTACAATTCATAATCCATAACATAAACTTAAATAACGTGAGTACCAACAAAACGACACACAAACACAATCCATAAACAACTAACCCTAACTACCCATCCAATTTACCGAAATCAAATCTCCACAATCCTCCATAAACAACTTTCTTCTGGTGTAAGCTGAATCGGCCAAGCAAGTCACGAAAACTTACCTCGTGTCCTTAGCGCACCAGAATTCGTCCACGAGCTTTGTTCACCTAAGCCAATTCACAGTAATCGTTATTGAAACTGGGCCTAGGAAATCAAATTTTGAAGACTAGCGAAAATCCTAACTAAAGAAAATTTCGTAAAACTCTATTTAAATTCATTCAGGCATTTCATCGAGCAATTCATGCTCGTGAATTCTTAGACCTCCATTAATGGAGTTTTCCCAAAAACCTCCAACAACCAAAACCTTAACACTCATCAATAAATCGACTAACTATGTCTAATAACCATAAATACATCCATTAGAGGCATAATCACGGTAAACCTATCGATTTCAAACCTTAATCCACGTTTTTAACAAAACCCTAACTAAAGCTTCAACCGTTTCCTAGCCCTAAACTGGAAACTAAACCATCCAAACGCTAGAAGCTTACCTAGAATGTTGATTGGAGAAGAAAACATGAAGAAAACTAATGATCGGAGGAGAAACCATCGTTGGTTGAGGGAGAAACGGCGAAGGGGAGTCGCGGCGTAGGAGAGAACTTCTCTCTGAAGAAGTTTCTTCACGAATGAAATTTTTTTTTTTTTTTTTTTTTTTTTTTTTTTTTTTTTTTTTTTTTTTTTTTTTTTTTTTTTTTTTTTTTTTTTTTTTTTTTTTTTTTTTTTTTTTTTTTTTTTTTTTTTTTTTTTTTTTTTTTTTTTTTTTTTTTTTTTTTTTTTTTTTTTTTTTTTTTTTTTTTTTTTTTTTTTTTTTTTTTTTTTTTTTTTTTTTTTTTTTTTTTTTTTTTTTTTTTTTTTTTTTTTTTTTTTTTTTTTTTTTTTTTTTTTTTTTTTTTTTTTTTTTTTTTTTTTTTTTTTTTTTTTTTTTTTTTTTTTTTTTTTTTTTTTTTTTTTTTTTTTTTTTTTTTTTTTTTTTTTTTTTTTTTTTTTTTTTTTTTTTTTTTTTTTTTTTTTTTTTTTTTTTTTTTTTTTTTTTTTTTTTTTTTTTTTTTTTTTTTTTTTTTTTTTTTTTTTTTTTTTTTTTTTTTTTTTTTTTTTTTTTTTTTTTTTTTTTTTTTTTTTTTTTTTTTTTTTTTGATAAGGGGAAAAGGATATTTAACATTTTATAAAAATTAGATTGGCAATTACCATTTTACCCTCCTTTTGCTTTATATTCTATTTATTTCGTTGTTTCGTCTATCGATTCAGTTTCTCCAAATTTTTTTATTTCACCAAAAATTCTCATTTATTACTAGGGATCTAATAAAACTTTTCGTTTACAAAACGGACCTCATTTGCTTTATTTACTAAAATACCCTTATATTACGAGAAATATCAAAAACTCGTAAAATCGTTGTTTCATCTCCAAAAATTCTCATATTCCTCCAGAGACTCCAATTTACTCATAGGGTTCCAATAAAACTTTCTCTTTGCAAAACGGGTTTAATTTGAATATTTATGAAACTGCCATTGTATAGCTAAAAATCTAAAACCCGTAAAACTGGGTGTTATAGTGCGGACCAAATCATAAGGTGGTGTGTTTCGAAGAGGAGATAGAAAATATATTGAGACATTGTCATTCACTAGAGTGTGGGGGTCACTTTGGTGGGAAGCGAACAACAGCAAATGAGTTACAATGTGGCTTTTATTGGCCTACTCTTTTTAAAGATGCTCACAAGTTTGTCGTTTTTTGTGATCATTGCCAACACATCGGCAATATTTCACGCCACGATGAAATGCCGCTGACCAATATTATTGAAGTAGAATTATTTGATGTTTGGGAGATCGATTTCATGGGTCCATTTCATGCTCCCTTCAACAATAAATATATTCTTCTAGCCATCGATTATGTGTCAAAATGGATAGAGGCAGCCGTACACTGACTAATGATGACAAGGTAATGCTCAATTTTCTTTGCAAAAATATTTTCACTCGATTCGACATTCCGAGGGCTATCATCAGCGATGAAGGTACATATTTTTGTAATAAACAATTTGAAACTTTATTGTTGAAATTTGGTGTGAAGCATCGCAAGGCTCTCGGGTATCATCCACAATCCAATGGGCAAGTCGAGATTTCAAATAGAGAGATCAAGCTAATTCTTAAAAAGATGGTAAGCTCGACACGCAAAGATTGGTCACGCAAGCTAGATGATTCTCTATGGGCATATCGAATGACATTCAAAACGCCGTTGAGTATGTCATCGTACCAATTGGTTTTTGATAAAGCCTGTCATCTTCTAGTGGAATTAAAGCATCAAGCTTTATGGGCTATAAAGAAATTAAACATAGAGCTACAAGCAGCAGGCGAAGCAATGTTTCTACAATTAAACAAGCTTCTTGATGAATTTAGAAGAGAAGCATATGAAAATACTAGAATTTACAAAGAAAAGACGAAGGCATGGCATGATAAACACATTGTGCCAAAGGAATTTGTGCCGAGACAACAAGTCTTATTATTTAATTCTCGCCTTTGTTTATTTCCAAGGAAGCTCAAGTCAAGATGGTTGGATCCGTTCACGGTAATTAAAGTCTTTCCTCATAGTGCCGTCGAGCTACGTGGAGCAGACAATAGAACATTTAAAGTAAACAGTCAAAGAGTGAAACCGTCTTTTGGTGGCATTATTGAGAGTGTTACATCTATCAATCATTTTACACATGACGCATAAAGTTCTTGTGATGTCAAACTGATGACGTTAAAACAAGCACTTGGTGGGAGGGAACCCATTTATCATTTATTTTTAATATTGAGCTTTTGTTATATTAATATTTCATTTAAATTTCTAATTTAGTCATTTTATCTTATTACGAATGGTTTTTATGGTTAATGTGTTTGATGTTTTAAGTTTTAAGTTTAAAAAAAAAAGAAAGAAATAAGATGGTTCCGCAAACCCACTAACGAAGAAAAGAAGCTCCTCCATGCCGGTAACTCCTCCAGCTCGGTTTCCAGCAAACTTGAGATCACCATCAGTAACACCCGGGATTTTTTTAGGAAAAATTGGAGAGAAATTTAAAAGAATAATAAGATAGTTGTTTTATTTAATTTAAAAGAAATAGCAAAAGAAGGGAAAGTAATTAAAAGTGACTTAAACGGTTTATTAACGAAAATTTATAATTTAAGAACGGGATTTAACGGTAACGAAAATTTATAATTTAAGAACGGGATTTAACGGAATTTTTGGAAGGGCAAAATGGTAACGTTACTGTTATTATTATTATTATTATTTATTTAAAAAAATAAATAAATAATAAACGACAGAATGGCCGAAGCCATTCTGTCATTCGCGAAGGCCGAAGGCAGGGGAGAGTTGAGGCGTGAGGCGAGCGATCGACGGCCGTTCACCGCCGTGATTTCCGACGCACTCAGGCCAGACGAAGGCGGCGCAGCCAGGGCTGCCATTTCCGGCCCGTCTCGCGCACAAACCGAACGGTAAGTTTTCCTTTTCCCCTGTTTTGGTTCGGTTTAAGGCTGGGAAGGGCGAGCTCGTTTGAGCTCCGATTACTGGCGACTTTTGGCCGTTCTTGGCGTCAAATGACCGAGCCTAACGCCGGCGTGGGTTGCCAAGCATGGGTGAGCTCGGATTGGGCGAAAAACAGTGAAGCCCTCTTTAGGGCATTTCGGTTTTGCTTGTAATCTCGGGATTTTTGGTTAGTTTATGTTAATTGAGGGTATAGGTAGTCGATTGGTGATGAATTGGTTGTGAATTGACGGAAAATCGAAATGGGGGATTTTTCGGGTAAAGGGGCAGTTCGGGTTTTTGCTATTTTGACCTAGCTACGGTTGATTGTTTTCAAATTCATTTTGGCAGGTTAAAATAGGTTATTAGAGGAGTGCGTGGCCGCTGGAATCGTTCGATTCTGATAACCAACGCGAAAGTTACGCGCGTTCAAAGTTTCGGGTCGGTTTTTACCAAACCCAAATTAATGGCCGTTTAGTTAGGTTTTAGTTAGATTAGGCTAATTAAGTTGAAATGTGGCTGATTGGGGGAAGGAATTGGTGAAATTGGGTTAGGGTTAGAATGTTGCACGTTTAGTGTAAAATCAGTTCTGTTTTGGGGGTTTTGACCTAGCAACGGTGATTTGTTTTATATTTTCTCTTGATATGTTAAATTAGGTTATTAGTGGAGCGTTTAGCCGCTGAAATCTAGTCGTTCCGATAGGCCGTAGCAAAAGTTACGCAAATACGAAGTTTAGGTGAAATTCGGGTTTCCGAGTGGAGAACCCTCAAATTGTGTTGTGTCATGTTTAAATTAATCTGAGTGGGGATTATTTGACATTGTGATTGGTTAATGTAAGCTTGATTTGATGAAGTTTGAATAATTGTAGTTAGAGTTAGCTTAACTATTTTTTAGAAGTGAATTGTAATGCTTAAGTGAATTGTGTGAATGTGATAGGTTGCCGAGTGGGGAAATTTACATAGCCAAAGCGAGTAAGTGCGGTGCAAGAGTTCAGGTAAGTAGAGGACGTTATGTTTTGCCTTCGGGCCTACACCACAGAACGGTAGGGAATTGTTGTTTATTGATTCCTTTGATTGTTGGGAATTGTTGTATGTTGATTGCTTTGCTTTGTTTTGGTTTGGTTAAGTATTTGTGGGACAGACATAGTTTGAATGGTTGCTTGTATTGTTCGGTTATGTGGTTACCTTGTATTGTTTTGGTTAAGTGTTTTGCATACTTAGTGTGGTGAGAATGAATTGAAAGATATAAAGTGGTATGCAATTTGGTTTCGAGTAGAATCATCTTGTGGGCACATGGCTTGTTGAGCACCCCGCAAGGGATTGTACTAGAAATAGCCTCGAGTGGAATTGTCTTGTGGGCACGTGGCTCGTTGAGCACCCCGCAAGGAAATTTTACTGTAGAATCGTCTCGTCGGGCACGTGGCTCGTTGAGCACCCCGTGAGAGATTTTACTAGAGAGGGACTATAGTAGATTCGTCTTGTCGGGCACGTGGCTCGTTGAGCACCCCGCAAAGGACTCTACTGTAGAATCGCTTTGTGGGCACGTGGCTCGTTGAGCACCCCGCAAGGGATTATACCAGAGTTAGCCTCGAGTAGAATAGCCTCGTGGGCACGTGGCTCGCTGAGCACCCCGCGAGAGATTTTACTAGAGATGGTCTAGAGTAGAATAGCCTCGTCGGGTACGTGGCTCGTTGAGCACCCCGAGAGGGATTTTACTAGAGACAAATGCAACTGAAATGAGTAAGAAAGCAGCAGAGTGAGTAGAATTGGCATGTGTGAGGGGGTTGTGCTGTGTTGTTGAGTTGAGTTGTCGTGTTGTTTTGCATGGGTTGGGATGGTAGTCGGTTAAAGAGTAAGGCATTGTTGATGTGGGCAAATCTGTGTTTTGTTTCGTGTCGTTGTGTTGTTTGGTTGTTTTGTTCAGTGTTGTGTGTAACTTGTATTTTATCTAGTCGTATTTGTTAATCCCTACTTGCTAAGCGTAAGCTTACGTGTGCGTGTGTGTTCTGTGGTGTAGGTAACGACGCGGTTACAGGTGAGCTGAGCGAGTGAGCCATGACTTGGGAGCCGTCGGAGAAGTACGGGGCATGCCGGTGCAGACAGTTGTCGGGGCGTCTTGACCATGGTCTTCGGAGATGTGGGGTTTAATATTTTGGTGGTTATTGTAAATTGTACTTGTTGTATATAGTTGTAGTTAAGGGTGATGTGTCGCCCTATTCTGTGGACTTTCTTCACTTAAGGATGTTAGTATTTTAGATTCCTCTTTGCTGCTATTTGGTGACTTCGTATGTTGGTTAGATGGTTAGGAATATTTTGGATTGGTTGAGATTGAATTGTGTGCAGGTACTTAGCATTTTGGAGGCGCCATTTTCAGGCGTTACTTTGCCGAAATTTTCGGGAAAGACGCTGTGGTGCTTAGCGGTTAGGATTAAGGAATATTAACGAGTCTAGGCTTATTTTAAATTATGTTTTAATGTGGATTGGTTAGCAAGTAGCGCACCGAACCTGGATGGGTTTGGGGGCGTTACACCATCTTTGCCCCTTCTCACAAGCTCCGAACTCTCTGCACCAACAGCCCACATTCGCCGACATTTCTAGCAGCTCTGACTACCTATCAGACAAATTCGACTTTCCAGGTTAGATTCGACCAGTTACACATCTATTTCAGTGCAAACTAAGGGTGGGCACGAGCCGGTTCAGTCCGGCCATAAGCTTAGACCGAAACCAATCCGAATGGTTTCAGGATTTTAATCCTGAAACCAAAACCGGTTCTGGTTCTGCCTAAGTTATTTATTTTTATTTTTTAACAAAAAATTTTGAAAAACAATAAAATTTGAAAAAACGATAAATATAACAAAATAAATATAACATCCAAAATAAATAATAGTATGTAACATACAAACTAAAAGTCTAAATCCAATTATCAAACATTAAAATGAAAAAAACACAACATCAAAAATAAATCTAAGTATGTAATATACAAACTAAAAGTCTAAATCCAACTATCAAATATTAAAATATAATCTAAGAAACTAAATACAACATAAAAAAAATCCAACTATGTAACATACAAACTAAATGCAACTATCAAATATTAAAATGCAAGCTAAGAAACTAAAGTCAACATCCAAAATTAATCCAAGTACTTTAAAACATAAAAGTACAATACAAATAATAAATCCAAGTACATAGTCAATTTCATGGCAGCAACCACAATATCAAGTCATCAATATGTCATATTTTACTTTTAGAAAATTATCATCAGAAGGGTCAATGTCAATGACATTTGTAAAATGACAATATTGAAGACATTAGTTAATCCTTAATTTAGAGATAATCATGTAAAACAAACAAATATTAAAATGTTCGAACCTTCTTGTATAGGTGTCAATGTCAAAGTACTACTATCTTCTAAATCATCTGTAGAAACTTTAAAAGGATTGAAAGTTTTGATCCAACTTTGTGAGCATCTCAGAGATTCAACACTTTGTGAGCTTAGAGAACTGCAAAAAGCGCCAAGAACACGACCACCACAACTAAAAGCAGACTCTGACGCCACCGTAAAAATTGGAATTATCAGTATATCTTTTGCAATGGCACTCAAAATTTGATACTTCTCGGAGTGCGTCTTCTACCACGATAAAATGTCAGAACTATCTTGAACAATCTCTAACTTCTTAGACAAATATAGATCAATCTCTGTCTCAGTAGTTTCATCACCTATCTCAGAAGAATTGTGTGGATCTTAAAACATAGAGTACACTGCACTTGAATGAGCTTGCGCCAAAAAACTCATTGACTTTGGAGACCTTTGTTGACTACTGCTACTAGAAGGCTGATCTTCATTGGTTGTATCACCTTTATATTCTGTATACAACCTTTGAATTACATCCTCTACTTGCTTTATGTATTCTACAGCTCTTTCACTTCCAAATAAAATGTTTAAACAATGCCGTAAAAATTTTGTTTTACAGCTTGGATCAAGAACAAGTGCAACATAGGCAAACATGTTTATTTTTTCAAAAGATCTCTAATATTTGTCAAATTTTTTAATCATCTCGTTGGCCATTCTTCTCAGAGTTATATTCTTGCCGTTACCATATTTCTCAATAGAAATCTTCAAATTGCAGACTTCGCCTACGTACATATTTGCTGTAATATGCAAAGAAGCAGAAACATGAAGTGTCATTTTATAAAATGTCTCTAAGAATTTAATAAATTCTCGAATGCATTCTCAATCTTCTATTGTGGGTGCACCTTCCACTCTCATTTCTTGCACAAAAGAGCTTTCATTAAGTTTTTCAAACGCCGCTTCAAACTTCTCAGTGTTTGCCAACATCAAATATGTTGAGTTCCAACGAGTAGGAACGTCGAGTGACAAATTACATTTGCAAGTAATTTTCACTGCATCAACACATGCTTTAAACTATTGCAATCTTCCCAAAGAAGACCTTACGTACTTGACAACTTTTCTTACTAGGGCTATGGAAGTTTGATGTCCTTTCAAACCATCAGAAACGATCAAATTTAGGACATGTGCAAAACAACGCATGTGCATATGATCGCCATTTAAAATCAACCCCTTCCAATTTCTAATTGTCTTCGTCAAGACGCATTGTCAACGGTGATGGTGGTAACATTTTCAAGCTTCCACTTAAGCAAACAGTTTTCAACTTCCTTAGTTAGAAATTCATCAATTATAATCATCTTAGTTAGTGTAACGCCCCGAGTTTTCTGAACCCGGTTCGCTACTCAAAATACTGAACCGAACTATAGGATTTTTGAGAAAATTCTAAAGCTTCACTCAATTGACAAAATTTGACAATTTACAAGGTAAACATTGAAAATTTGCAGCGGAAAATCATTTGAGCATAACTGAGTTGACCAAAACTATGAAACGACGTTTGAATAATCAGTTATAATATTAAGAAATAATTCGGCCAAAAGAAATGAAGGCTTAAGCGTGAAATGCTTAAAATTTGTAAAAGTCAAACACATCTTCCGCTGAACAAAGTCAGCGATAGAGGCAGAAACAGAAACAGAAGGCTTCTACCGCCAAACAGTGCTAGCGGTAGAAGTAGGGACAAAATACTCAACGGTAGAAGCAAAGACACAATCGACACATCGACTTCACACGTCTTCCGCTCACATCTGTCGACGACGCGTCGGCTACTCACATCTACCAGTCACAAAATTGACTGCATAATTCTTCCGTTTAAAACGACAGAATTACTATCTACTTCTTCCGTTCACAAAACGACAAATCTACTGCCTACATCATCCGATTACAAAACGACAAGGCTACTAAAGACTTATACCGAAGACATCTACCGATGGCTTCTACTGAAGACATCTTCCGAAGGCTTCTACTGAAGACATCTTCCGATGACGTCAATCGGATGATTCAATCCTCCAACATCTGCCGGTGGACAAAACACTCAACATCCACAGGTGAACTTCATTCACCGATGGTTGAACTTGCAAGTTTCACTCAAAAACATTCAAAACAACCTGACCCTAAGTAACTTCTGAAATCCAACAAATAACCATTTGAAACCAACATTTGTATCCTTATCCAATAAAAATCCCAAATTAGCAATTTGTAACAAAACCAAATCAGATTTTCATAACAGGAGAAACTTAAGTATTCTAAATCCTTCAGCTATTACTATCATCAAAATTCCTCTGCACTCCTCAACAGAACATCAGAAAATTAGACTCCACATACAGACAGTAGTCAAACCGCCTCATCAGAACACCCAACCGTGGCATAGACGTGCTCCTTCAACTTCAACTATTCTTCAAGGCACTTAGGGTACTCACCTGTTGCAATCTCGGCACCTACATCACAAAACTCATCTATTAGCCTAATGCTAAGTAAGTAAAGTAGTAATGAAATGGAATGCTGAAACATAAATCCTAGACATGAGGTTTCTACTTTCACATCTCAGTTGCATATGCATTCGTTTCTGGTCTGATCCCCCTATGAAATTGGGAGTTGGATCACTTCTCCCAAAGTCATACATCCTCTCTCTCAATTAAGGGGCGGATTAGTTCCCTTAATAACTGTTCAGATCCCCCTGTGAAATTGGGAGTTGGATCAGTTTTCCCAAAGTCATGCATCCTCTCTCTCAATTAATGGGCGGATTAGTTCCCTTAATAACTGTTCTGTTTCAATCAATTCATTTCTCGCCATGCCATCATGCATTTAAATTCATTTTCGTGTACTTTTAAAACATGATACATGACAAACTGAAAAATGCATAAAACATGCATAAACCTACTATTTTTGTGATGTAGGCCCAAAGGCACACACATACTCTACTTACCTGGTCTCCTGGAGATTGTTTGGTTGTAATCTACTTTGGGAGTCTGCTCACCTATAATCGTAAACAGAGCACCGCATTACTAAACTTCATTCTAAATTATTTAGAAATCTTAGGAAATTAGTTGGAAGTTCTGTTCGTCGAGCATTCCTGGTTCACCCCAAAACTCAAAACTAACTCTCACTCACAGCATTCATGAACACTCCCCTACAATCTCTCTGTTATCTAATCACTAAAACAGCAAGTAAAATGAAACAAAACTCACCTAGAATGGAGAAAATCAGAGAGGAAAATGTCGGAAGGGAGTCTGCTGAGCTGAGCTAAAATCAAATGAAGGAAAATGGAAATAGGGTGGCGGCTACTGTGTATTAAACGTAGAACCTCTTTCCTTAAATAGGTTATCCACTTATATCTCAATTTACCATTATGCCCTCGCCTAGTCACTCATTAGCCTAATCACTAATTTCTCCTAATTTCATCTATAAAACATTCACTACTAGTTAACAAAGTAAGTTGGCTCAATGAAACCAGGTGCTACAGTTAGAAATTCTCTAACATCCATCCTAGTAAATTTGGGTATACTAGCACTCTTGCCCTCAACAATTTTAAAGGACAAAGTTGGTTTCCTATTGACCACATTTTGTGAATACTTTTTGCATAGTTTGATATGTTTTATCATCCTTGAAGTCTCATTCTTCGTCGGGTGTGCTGCATATATTTTTCCACAATAATTACACTTTGATTGATCTATTTTTGGTACCTTACCGAAGTGAAGCCAAGCCATAGACTTAGATTTTTTTGAATCCACATGCGAACTTTCACTTTGGGGATGATCCATCATATCATAGAGCAAAAGCACATCCAACAAACAACACATGAATCAACATCCAACAAACAACACATACAATTAAACAATCAGAACATTAATCAACAGAATCTTTAATTTGATTTGGATTCACAACAAGGCAACCCCACAAAGTCACAAATATAAAAGTACACAATAAAAACAACCTAAAATTCTAAACAGCAAACAAAAATCACAATGCTCTCGGTCAACAGTTCCGAAGAGTCTCCCACTAGACCTAATTTTTACTAACACAAAAATTACATAATAAAGAATTAATACATACAGTGAGGTGAAATGAGCAATTTTTAAGATTGGAGCATCGAGCGATGAGTAGGGAGCAATGTGCAGTGTGCAGGGAACAATTGAGTACCTAGAAATGTCAACAATTTTTATGTAGAATTAAGATTAAGCATTTTACCCAAACAAAATTAAGCATTAAGTATTACACAGTGACTAAAGTCACAAACATACAGTGAGGAGTAGGCGTGGACTAGGGGTGTGCAAAACTGGTTTCAGTTCGGTTTTGGGGAGGAACCGAACCGAACCAAACTTATCACTTTCGGTTTCGGATTTACCGAACCAAAAATGGTCTTTTAACTGAGCGAAACTGAACCAGAACCGAACAAAGTTTCCGTTCTGGTTCTACAACCTATTTTAAAAAAATTTAAAAAATATAAAATTTATAACCTGATTCGAAGAAGTTTCTCATAGTTCTCTGACAGAGAAAAAATCCATGGCCGCCGAGCCTTGGGTACTCAGGAATTATTCCGAAAGCAAACGAGGAAGAAAAAGAGAAGACTTTACCATCTGTAGAGTTCTTAAACTGAAAAGGGGAAGTATAAAAAGCTCGACCTAGTAATCTACTGGTCTCGTTAGTGAGCTTCAAAATTCTATTGCCCTCGATCTCCGCTATGCCGATTAAGGTCAGATTTGCTCCTGTGTTGGAGAATCCATAATAGAAGAGGTCAGTGGGCTGGGAAAAAGAAGGCATTGTGAGGAAGATGACAGCAGAGAAGAAGCTGAGAAATCGAAAGTTGGCCATGGCAGAGGAGAGAAGCTAGGTGGCTCTAGTCTGGATCCAAAGGAAATCGGTGTTAAGAGTTTTGGCAAATGGTTTGGTGGCTGGTGGCTGGTGGCTGTAGAGTGTTTAGAATTTGATGCATTCAATTTACTAGATAGAGAGAGGACGCTAATAGTGTATTAGGCTCAGCGGCCATGGATTCGCCTTCCCCTTTTCAGTTTAGGAACTGTTTGGTTCGGTTTCTATCGATTTTGACCGATCCAAACCGATAACCGAACCTAAAAAGTCGGTTCCTACAATACCAAACCAAAGTTCAGTTTCCAGGGGCTCAAAATCGATCCTAACCGAACCAATTTCACTGGTTCCAGTTCGGTTCATCGGTTCCGGTTCGGTTTTGCACACCCTTAGCGTGGACAGACTACAGAGGCAAGCCAAATTGGAGCAGAGAGCACGGAGCAGAGAGGTCGGTTGTTCAAATGTCGGAGGTTGGGTGTTCAGACTTCGGACTTAGGACTTCGGAGGTCGCAACTTGCAAGTCGGAGGTCAGGTTTTTGGGAATTCTGAAGCTCGACAAGTCAAAACTCAGGGGTCAGAGCAGGGAGCAGGGGAGACCGAAACCGGGGAGGTCGAGGGTCGAAGGTCGGGGTTTCAAAGTTGCGAAGCAGGGGAGATCAAAATCGGGGATTGTAACTCGCAGGTCGGGTGTTCGCCTGTTAGGGATTTAGGAAGACTATACTGAATAGTGAAGACTCATTCAGTCATCAAACGAATTTGCAATTTGGCTTTAAGTTTGGTCCTATAGTCCAGTCTCGGTTCTTCAGGAATTCAGGCTGTGGATCGAGGACCGAACCAATTTTCTTCGGTTCCAAAGACTTTGGACCATGGTCCATCACCCTGGGATCGAAACCAGACTAAAACTGCCGGTCCGATCTGGTTCTCGGTCTGCGGTCCAATCCTGCCTACCCCTAGAATGCAAACTTTAAGGATTTTTACTGCATTAGTCATTTTTTATTAGGATTTCTGCTGTGTTAGAGTAGTAATGTTTAAATTGAACTTTGATTTTTAATTATGAGGCTGTTAAGGTTATAGATTAAACTTGAGTCTAATTTTGTAAAGAGTGTCCACCAAGTGTTGGAAAAATTGACTGAGAGATAATCCGAAATTAAAGTGTGAGAATTTATCTTTATATTCTCTAGGAATGATGTGTTTGTTTCTTGTGTGCAGCAACAGGTTTGAAAAGCACGTGTGAAATTTAAAAATGTCGCCAAAACGATTGAAAGCCACTACAAGCTTGGTCCCATTCAGTCCAATCAACCACCCATTCATTAATCTCATGACGGCAAACTATTTTAAGGATTTCATGACCAAGGATAAAGCCGTCATTTGTGAAATCCAATTTCAACCCGCAGAGACTGATGGCAACATTTTAGCCATACTTCAGCAAAGAAGGTGGGAATCAATTGTAGTTTTAGGTGGTGATGCGAACGTGAGTGTCATTCGCGAATTCTACGCAAATCTTAAGGCAACAAATCACGATGGGCCTGTCAAAATACGAAACAAGTTCATCCATTTCTCGGCTGAAGCTATCAATGCTCAGCTTGGTCTGGATAGTTCAACGACCGATAATTATCAAACTATGATGGATTCAAGACCTGATTACGACCTAATTTTACACGAGATAGGGCACCGAGGCTCAAAGTGGGTCTATTCCACTATCAATCCAGCCCAACTGCTACATTTATTAACAAACTGCCTAAATCGCTACGCTAAAGCATGGTGCAGATTCATAAGGGGAAATTAGATGCCAACATCTCAAAAATCTGAATTTACCAAAGAGCAGGCAGTTTTGCTCTACTGCATTCTAACGGGAAGATCTATCAATGTCGGTCAGATAATCCACATAAACATCCTCGCATATCGTAGAGGTTCCACAACTGGCCATATCCACCCGGTCCTTATCACCCATCTATGTGCTGCAGCAAATGTCCCCATGAGCTCAACCGACGAGCCATGGATCCAGCAAATGGTGTATAGCCCTACAAATATTTCAAAAATAGCAAATTGGCCCTATGCCAGATCTTGATATAATGGATTGGGATTCGATGAGACTGATGCCAATGTAGAAATCCCTCCTCAACCAATGCTTATGCCCCGTTCCCAGCATGATGGTTTCCATGGCATGACAAGTGTACAAAGTGCCATAGCAAGCGCACGACAGGAACACATTGATGCTCGCACTAGACAGCGTTATGAAGGTCATTCCTCTACACCACACGCTCTAGGGGCATCCTCATCTTCTACCATACCTCCACGTTGTTATACAATTGATTATGTGGGGCGAATGGTATAGAATCTTGCTATCCAACAAGGGCAGATGTTTGAAACTTTCAATACCTGACAATCACACATGGAGCAGCAGCAGTCACGCATGGAGCAACGATTGTTGGATCTCTATTCTCGCCAACTTGAGCATTCACAATTTATGGCACACTACATAGACGCCTTCAATGCTTACCATGGTTAGTCGACACAATCGAGTCCACCTTTTCCCAATTATCAGACCATTTACTTTGGCTGTTTGACCCTCTACAAGAGAATGAGGATGACGATATGCCCAGCTCACCATGAGGTATGCTACCTTTCCCTTGCCATTCATTTTTGTTTCATTGAGGAAAATGCATATGTTAAGATTAGGGGAGTGATTTTAGCTTGCTTTATATCTTTGTTATACTTTGTTTGGTTTTACAATCTTAAATCTTTGTTGAGGTGTCGATAACTGAAATTTTGAACAAATTTATGTTTTAGACCCTAGAAAAACTTTAAGTAAATGTGACTTGTAGTAGTTAGTATTGACTTGAGCTTACGAAGTTAAACTCAAAATTTTAGCGCACGTGTTTATTCTAGCTTGACTTGAGTTGTTGGTGTTATACTAGTGTAGTCTATATAATGAGCATCCAAACACAGTTAAGGGAGTGAAACTCTAGTTAGTAAGAAATAATTCTTCTTGGTTTTGCCCAGTATCCATGAATGCGAATTGATGTTTATCAAATATAAGAGAATGACTTAGGCCATCATTGGAATGTTTGAACTTTTCTGGCTTACCTTATTGTGTCATTAAATGACACCCTTAATCTCCCTTTTGAGCTTTTTAATTATCGTTCATTTGTTACCTATAATTTAGCCTAACCTAAATATTTTCTACCCTATCGAATGAGCACGAGGATTATTGGGATATTTAGGAGAAAATCACAAAAGATGGTGGTGAGAATAGAAACAAACTTCTTTGTCATTTGTCAAATTTTTATTGATTTGTATTTGTATTCAAGTTGCAGCTATCAAAAATGACGTCAAAAAAAATGAGAAAAGAAAATATCTGTGAAAAAGAAAATGGCTCATAGTTACATTTTTATTTAGATTTTTGGTTTGCAGTTTATTATGAGTTGTGTTGGTTGTAGTTTTGATAGATTGACAAAGTAGCTAGTTTGGGTAATGATGAGTGAGTTAAGTTTTGGGGGAGGTGAGGTCAGTTGAAGAAAAATAAAGAAAGTTTGAATGGTTGGAAGAAAATTTGGTTGAATTAAAAGAGGAGGAGAGATTAGTGCTCTATATAATCGCTTGTTTCCAAATAACTCCTACCCTTTAGCGTAGCCTTATGTTACAAGCTTTTAAATGACCTATCGACTTTTATTTTGATTTACTGATGTTTGCTACTAGTTGGATGATGGGCAATGCTGTTGAACAATTAGAGTGAATAGAGAGATCTCGAGTGAAATGTGAATTCCTTTCCCATAACGACATTAGTTAACTCAACAGTTAGAGGAAAATAAGAATGAACACTCACACACACACGAAGATTTCTAAATAAGCGACTGTTAATAAGCTAGTATGAGTTATTGTTTGCAAAGTGTTAATTTTGGTGGTTTTAGTATGAATTTTTTCAAGCTGAGACGAATTACCAACAACTTTGATTATGATTGCTTTGCAATTATTTTGTTGGTGTATTTTAAATGGGATTGAGATTATAACTCTGTGTTATCTGTGCTTAATTTTGTTAGCTTGAGAACAATCTTTCAGTCAAGTTTGAGGGTGTGATTAGTGTGTATTTTACACACTTATTCGGACTCTTTAAGCTAGATTCGATAAGTTTTTCTCAAGCATTTGAATGAATTTAACGTTTCTGGTGTAAGTGTGCAAATAAAATTAAATTTAACAGATTAAGGCATCAACGAAGAAAAGATCTCGTGCATAATGAAGAAAAATAGAGAAGCAAAAATATCAAAGTGTGGTCGGTCGGTCACCTGAAGGGCTGATCAATCGGCTGATAAAAAGAAGAAGAAAATCAGCAAACAAAGGCATCGCCGATCGATCGCCGAATTCTGGGCATTCAATCGGCTGAAGTGAAGAAATCGATTGGCTGTAGCAGAAATTTTAAAAAGAAGATTTTTGGGTTTTAATTAAAACGATATCAGTCGTTGATCGGTGTGATGTGTATTTTAATTCAAAATTAGGTTACGGAAACCAGGAGGCAACAAGGAGAGGAGAGACTATCATTCAGAGGATCGTTTTGGAGACAAAAACAGAGCTAGAGCATCAGAAAAGGAGAATTCTGATTGACAACCCTAGTTTTTCTTTCTCCTTCTTTTCTCAATTATGAACATCTTTATTTATTTTATTTGTTCCCGTTATTTTAGCATGAACTAAAAATTTTTTTCTAGGGCTACAATGTAGCCGGATTATGAATATTTAGTATTTTCTTTAATTCAAATTATTAATTTTTTATTTCTATATTGTGTTGAGTAATTTATCATGTTCTTAAAGCTTACGATTGTCTGATCAATAATAGCATGTTCGTAGGATTGTTTTGAGACTGAGAGGTAATAAATAATCGTGCATTAGATAATTTACCATGAAAAAGATCTTAGACTAGAGATAGTTAGGGCGTTTATGTGGTGCTTTGATTTTCCATTCTGAATGTATTCAATTAATTGTTAGGGTTAGAGACCGAGAGATAATAATCCGTTAATTGAATAAATTTATCATTACTCGAGAAAGATTGATAGATAAACTTGTGAAATCGCTATCAACACATAGGAATATAAATTAATAAATTGGATTATGAATATTAAGTAGGATTAATTTAAGTGAAATCTACAACCCTAGAATCTTCTCAAATTGACTTCTACAATTCATTTAATTTATGCTATTTAATTAAAGTATTTTGCTATATTATTTTAAATAAAAAATATCGAAGTTTTGCATTCATTATAAACTGGAATTAATTTTGTTTGATCATTAATTAAAAAGTCTTCGTGAGTTCGACACTCTATTTACCACTTTATTACTTATTGCAACTCGTACACTTGTGAATTATTTTTTCACTACACCAATCCATATCGACATCACAAGTTGTTGTCTCGTCTAAATAAACTGATCTACTCGAATCAGAATCTATCGACATCTCTAATACAGAGAAAATCTAAACAAGAAAATAGTGGAGAGGTTTTATGGTTTTCACCAGTCAGGGGGTGAGAATGGAAGGTACATTTCTTTATATAGTGTCATAGATCGACCCCCCGTTCCTGAGAACGGCCCCCCTTTCTTAGGCAAAATAATTGAGATCAGGGGGCCGTTTCGGGGCGGCGACCCCCGTTCTCAATCTTATAAAAAAATATGGTCAACAATGGGGGGACGTTTCGGTGTGGTGACCCCCGTTCCCAAACACTCTCTAAAATGGGAAAATAGGGAACGAGAGGTCATTTCAGAGCGGTAACCTCTCGTTCCTGAATACTTCTAAAATGGGAAGGCAGGAACGGAGGGCTGTTGGAGGGCATAGATCCCCCATTCTCTAATCATGTGTGGTGCACGTTGGACAGGGGGTTCCTGTAACACCCGACAATCTCTGCCATGTGATTTTCTTAATAGAATTAACTGTCACCTTTATTATTAATACTTGAATTTAATTTTAATGCCAAATTTTATTTGATTTCTAATTTTGGGGTGGCAAAATGGTAATTAGGAAGGAACTTATTAATATAAATAGAAAATGGAAACCTTAAACCTCACTAAAACCTCACTGTAGCCGACATTCTCCTCTGCGATTCTCATCCTTCCAGAGCTCTCTCTCAGCCAGTAGCCCTTTCATCAACGACCGACTCTTCATCCTTCTCGCCGATACTCAGCTTACTAGGTAAGGCTTCGACAATGCAGTGGTTGAGTATCCATTTAGGTGTTGGTTTGAGTTAGAGGTTGAGATTCGGGTTTGCCTAATAATGAATAGAATCAGAGTATTATTAGCTATTAACGTAGTATTTATGATTTTGATGATAATAAGTAGGAATTATGAATGTTGGCTGAGGTCGGGTAGTTAGAGAATCCGATTTTCCTTACTGATAAACTAGGATTTCTATGCGTACAAGGTGTTCAATAAAATATCTGAATGAGATAAGTTAGATCTTTAGGAATCTTCCTTGGTTAGGACTTTACTAGTTTTGAGTTTAGATTATTAGGATTTTTATTTTAACTACTACAATGTAATGTTTTAGGTGAAGGAGTCTGAAGGAAAGGAGCTCAAGTTGCTAAGGAAACCAGGTAAGTAAATGTGTAGGATTCCTGGCCATTAGGGCCCTACATCATAAGGATGCTAGGTAGAAACTGATACGATAATTAGAAGTTATTTTAGCTATTGTCTGTTACTTATGTTGATGTTTATTTTAAGTTAGTAAAATGGTTTGTACTTGGATGATTTACGGATGTTTGAGAACTATGTTATGTGATGTTCTGTTAGAGTCCATGAAGTCAACTGTCTAGTATGATAATTTCTATAGTCTGATGATTTAGAGACATTCATGACATGCATCATCAGCAAACCAGTAAGTTAATATAAGAAAGTTTTGAATAGGTGAAATAAGGAGGAATGAGTGGTGCTCTAAATATTCGCTAGAATCCATAAAATTCCTACCCCTTAACCCGGCCTTTCATTACAAGCTTGTGAAGACCTAATGACTTTTGTTTTGATTTATGGATATTTGTTATTAGTTGGATAGTGGACAAAGCTAATGAACGATAGAGTGAATGGAGTGAAACCGAGTGAAATAAGAGTGATATCCTTACCTATAGCTACATTAGTTGAACCGACAAATAGAAGAAAATAAGACTGAACGCACACACACAGGAAGATTTCTTTGTGATTTATTTTCAATGTGCTATTATGAGTTATTTCTTTTGCAAGGTGTTTAACTTGGTGTTTTAGTATGGATCTATTTCAAGCTGAGACGAATTACCGAAAATCCTGATTAAGATTGTTTTACCATTGTTATATTTTATCGAGCAGATTTCAAATTGAGATTATATATTTGTGTTAACTGACCTGCATTTTGTTCGCTTGAGGACAAGCTTTCATTCAAGTTTGGGGGTGTGATAAGTGTGTATTTTACACACTTTATTATACTTTTTTTATACTTGAATTGATAAGCTTCACTCAAGTATGTGAATAATTTTAATAATTTTGGTGCAAGTGTGCAGAAAAGTGAAAAAATTACAGGTATTGCGAATTCAAGAAAAATAATGAAAGAAGAGGACCTGCCAATCGATCGGTCAAACCTTGGTGATTGATCGGTGGAAGAAAAGACGAAGTAATATTTGGCAGAGAAGTAGCCGATCGATCCGCTATTTTAATCCCAACCGTTCGGCTAATTTTATTGATGGAGATGTTTAAATCTGAACCATTGAAACTTGTTTTAATCTCAGCCGTTGAAGATAATTGTGATGACCCGAATGTGAACGTATGTGTACGACTGCGGGGCAAACCTTGGGTTGCGGGGCAAACCTCGAGACCTAAGCCGAGTGTAGGCGAATCCCGGACTCGAGTATAGGCGAATCCCGGGTCGTAAAGAGGAGGTTGTCACAATCCCACATCGCTTGGGGAAGTACATGGAAATGAAACATATGTAAAGAGACCCTCCCAAGATAGCAAGACACGTTTTGGAGCACAATTGGCAACGGATCCCATAAGAACTCCGAAGTTAAAAGTGCTTCGGCGAGAGCAATTCCAGGTTGGGTGACCTTCCGGGAAGTTCTCGCCAAACAAAGCTGTGAGGGGAGGATATTGGGCTGCAGCCCAATCCCCAGAGCGGACAATATCTTGCTGGGAATGGGGGTCGTTACAAATGGTATCAGAGCCTGTACCCAACCGGAAATGTGGCCAACAAGGACGTTGGGCCCCCGAGGGGGGGTGATTGTGTAACACCCGACAACTTCGGTCAGGTGATTTTCTCAATAGAATTAACTGTCACCTGTTTATTTTTTTAACCTTTTGATTTAATGTCTTAATGCCAAGTTTTTATGTATTTTGTCTTAAACTTGTGCGGTGGCAGATTGGTAATAAAGTGGGATTTTGGCTTATATAAATAGAATAAGGAAATCCTTAAACCTCTCAAAACCTCACTGTAGCCGTCACACTTTCCTCTTCGATTTCTCCACTCTCCAGAGCTCTCTCTCAGCCGGCGACTTCTCCACCAGCGAGCGATTTCTCCTGTATCCACTCCGATAACCCACATTCGAGGTAAGGTTCTGACAATGTAGTTGTTGGAAAAGTTATTTAGAGCTCTGCTTTTAGCTAGAAACCCGCAGTCCGGATTTTGTTATGACAGAGTAAAATAGGAACATTGTTAAGCTGAGTTTGGTAATAGCATTGCCGATTTGAATCTGAACTTTTGACAACCGACTGTAAATAACTGCTAGGTTGAATCCGAATGTCTGGAATCTTGGAGCTTAACCCACGCACCCAAGGTGCTTGACGGAAAAGACTAAGAAATACAGAGTTTAGGATGACATTTAGTTAGGACCTTATTAGTTTTGAGTTTAAGTTATTTAACTACGAATATGAAATGTCATAGGCAAGGAAAGCTCAAGTGAAGGTGCTGCTCAGCTAAGGAATCCAGGTAAGTGAATGTATTAAGATTTTCGGCCACTAGGGCCCTACACCGCAAGGGTATTAGGAAATCATTGAGATGTCTGTCTGTTGACTATGACTAGTTATTGCCATGATATGAAGAATTTGTGTAAGAAGATGTTAAGTTACAGGATGTTTTGCTTGTCCTTATGGTATGACTTCTCTCTGTGAACTTCATGTTTATGCATTGAGTCCACGTTTATGACTGAGTTAAGAACATGAAAAGTAAATGTAATCATGATTAAGTGCAGGACGGGGAAAAGAGACTATGACAAGTATAGCTCGCGGATTCTCCCCCTGGTGGAGGCCGAGTTGATGATATGTATGGCTCGCGAATTCTCCCACTGGTGGAGGCCGAGTTGATGATGTGTATGGCTCGCGAATTCTCCCACTGGTGGAGGCCGAGTTAGTCGTTACTATGATTGCCGCGATAGGCAAATGACTATGTACCCCTGTCTTTCTCCCTCGTCTCCTGCCTTAATACATGCTATGTAAATAATGAAAATGAGAATGAATGAAGAAAGATTTACGGACTTATGTTTATTAATTTGTACACTCATGTATGTCTGCCAGCATGCATTCCTTACTAAGCATTAGGCTTATAGTTAAACCTTATGGTGTAGGTGAAGAAGGTTCAGGTGAGGATGCTATGTTCAAAGAGAATGTTTAAAGCTAGTTGCTGGAGGATGCTCAGAATGACAGTGCAGGACTGGAGAGGCGATTTATGACCCTTGGTTATGCTCATAGTAGGTCGGTGGTTTATATGATAAAGAAGGTCTAAGTGGATTAAGATTTCTTATAACAATGGAGTCTGAATTAGCTGATTTAAAATTCGGAATCTGTTAGGGATTTTAAGGACTAATGAATGGTCTGCTTTACTTAAGTCTTCCGTTATCTATACTCTGAATGAATTGTAGTTTATCAGTAGGTTTATGGTCAGTTGAGCTATTAAATTGGAATGAGTGTTATGTCATCGGCAGAAGTAGAGTGTTATGTCATCGGCAGAAGTAGAGTGTTATGTCATCGGCAGAAGTAGAGTGTTATGTCATCGGCAGAAGTAGAGTGTTATGTCATCGGCAGAAGTAGAGTGTTATGTCATCGGCAGAAGTAGAGTGTTATGTCATCGGCAGAAGTAGAGTGTTATGTCATCGGCAGAAGTAGAGTGTTATGTCATCGGCAGAAGTAGAGTGTTATGTCATCGGCAGAAGTAGAGTGTTATGTCATCGGCAGAAGTAGAGTGTTATGTCATCGGCAGAAGTAGAGTGTTATGTCATCGGCAGAAGTAGAGTGTTATGTCATCGGCAGAAGTAGAGTGTTATGTCATCGGCAGAAGTAGAGTGTTATGTCATCGGCAGAAGTAGAGTGTTATGTCATCGGCAGAAGTAGAGTGTTATGTCATCGGCAGAAGTAGAGTGTTATGTCATCGGCAGAAGTAGAGTGTTATGTCATCGGCAGAAGTAGAGTGTTATGTCATCGGCAGAAGTAGAGTGTTATGTCATCGGCAGAAGTAGAGTGTTATGTCATCGGCAGAAGTAGAGTGTTATGTCATCGGCAGAAGTAGAGTGTTATGTCATCGGCAGAAGTAGAGTGTTATGTCATCGGCAGAAGTAGAGTGTTATGTCATCGGCAGAAGTAGAGTGTTATGTCATCGGCAGAAGTAGAGTGTTATGTCATCGGCAGAAGTAGAGTGTTATGTCATCGGCAGAAGTAGAGTGTTATGTCATCGGCAGAAGTAGAGTGTTATGTCATCGGCAGAAGTAGAGTGTTATGTCATCGGCAGAAGTAGAGTGTTATGTCATCGGCAGAAGTAGAGTGTTATGTCATCGGCAGAAGTAGAGTGTTATGTCATCGGCAGAAGTAGAGTGTTATGTCATCGGCAGAAGTAGAGTGTTATGTCATCGGCAGAAGTAGAGTGTTATGTCATCGGCAGAAGTAGAGTGTTATGTCATCGGCAGAAGTAGAGTGTTATGTCATCGGCAGAAGTAGAGTGTTATGTCATCGGCAGAAGTAGAGTGTTATGTCATCGGCAGAAGTAGAGTGTTATGTCATCGGCAGAAGTAGAGTGTTATGTCATCGGCAGAAGTAGAGTGTTATGTCATCGGCAGAAGTAGAGTGTTATGTCATCGGCAGAAGTAGAGTGTTATGTCATCGGCAGAAGTAGAGTGTTATGTCATCGGCAGAAGTAGAGTGTTATGTCATCGGCAGAAGTAGAGTGTTATGTCATCGGCAGAAGTAGAGTGTTATGTCATCGGCAGAAGTAGAGTGTTATGTCATCGGCAGAAGTAGAGTGTTATGTCATCGGCAGAAGTAGAGTGTTATGTCATCGGCAGAAGTAGAGTGTTATGTCATCGGCAGAAGTAGAGTGTTATGTCATCGGCAGAAGTAGAGTGTTATGTCATCGGCAGAAGTAGAGTGTTATGTCATCGGCAGAAGTAGAGTGTTATGTCATCGGCAGAAGTAGAGTGTTATGTCATCGGCAGAAGTAGAGTGTTATGTCATCGGCAGAAGTAGAGTGTTATGTCATCGGCAGAAGTAGAGTGTTATGTCATCGGCAGAAGTAGAGTGTTATGTCATCGGCAGAAGTAGAGTGTTATGTCATCGGCAGAAGTAGAGTGTTATGTCATCGGCAGAAGTAGAGTGTTATGTCATCGGCAGAAGTAGAGTGTTATGTCATCGGCAGAAGTAGAGTGTTATGTCATCGGCAGAAGTAGAGTGTTATGTCATCGGCAGAAGTAGAGTGTTATGTCATCGGCAGAAGTAGAGTGTTATGTCATCGGCAGAAGTAGAGTGTTATGTCATCGGCAGAAGTAGAGTGTTATGTCATCGGCAGAAGTAGAGTGTTATGTCATCGGCAGAAGTAGAGTGTTATGTCATCGGCAGAAGTAGAGTGTTATGTCATCGGCAGAAGTAGAGTGTTATGTCATCGGCAGAAGTAGAGTGTTATGTCATCGGCAGAAGTAGAGTATTTTGTCCATCGACAGATAGTAGTTTCATCTCAGATGTAGGGATTTATGTTCAGCGGCAGATGTAGTGCATGTTCTCACCGTAAGATGTAAGAGATATTTTGTCGTTAAAGCTACCGGAAAGCATGTCCTTCTTGATAGTTGTTCTTAATGGACACGTGATCTGCACCTGTTCCCCGGTAGATGTATTAGGAAGTTTGTCCGTTAGTGCCGGATGGGGGTTTTCTATTCGGTAGATGAGCCTGTTTTCATCGGCAGATGTTGTGTCTGTGACTGATCGGCAGATGCCGCTTAAAAAGAGGTGTAGAAAAGATGTGTTTGGCTGGCTGGCACGTGACCATCGGTCGATGTGAGCCTAGGACTCTATCGGCAGATGCATTAAGATGTGTTTCCAAATAAAAATAATAATATAAAAGTAAACGCACCGTTAATGAATAAGATGCATGAAGCATGAACCGAATGATTAGGAGATTAAGAATGGTGATCACGTGACGGCTCCTTGCCGGGGTCGTTACAGATTGTGATGACCCGAATGTGAACGTATGTGTACGACTGCGGGGCAAACCTTGGGTTGCGGGGCAAACCTCGGGACCTAAGTCGAGTGTAGGCGAATCCCGGACTCGAGTATAGGCGAATCCCGGGTCGTAAAGAGGAGGTTGTCACCATCCCACATCGCTTGGGGAAGTACATGGAAATGAAACATATGTAAAGAGACCCTCCCAAGATAGCAAGACGCGTTTTGGAGCACAATTGGCAACGGATCCCATAAGAACTCCGAAGTTAAAAGTGCTTCGGCGAGAGCAATTCCAGGTTGGGTGACCTTCCGGGAAGTTCTCGCCAAACAAAGCCGTGAGGGGAGGATATTGGGTTGCGGCCCAATCCCCAGAGCGGACAATATCTTGCTGGGAATGGGGGTCGTTACAATAATTATGGGCTTCAGATTTGTGGGCTTGAGATTAATTAATAATTAGGTTAACTTAAGAGAGAGCAGCCTCATTCAGATTTCAGACGGGAGGCAAGCGAGAGATTTCAGAGAGAAGCCCTGCGAGACGGAGACCGGAACGGAGCGAGAGCTTCGGGAACTGACTTTCAGCATAGTTTTTCTTTCTCTTTCTCTTCTGAACTATGAACTTCTTTATTATTAGTTGTGTTTTTATTTATTTTAGCATGAACTAAACTTTTATTCTAGGGCTACGATGTAGCCAGACGATGTTTATTTTCTGTTCTTCGTTTAATTATATTTTATAAGTATTTCTTCCAATATTGTTGCGCATTTAATTTCTGTTCTTAAAGCCTGTAAATTTCTGGCCAATCTTTACTTGATTTTTGGGGCGTTTTGAGACCGAGAGGTGATAAATATCCGTGCACTGAAATTAATGTCATGAATATACGTAGGCTAGAGATAGTTACGGTATTGGTGTGATCATTGTGATTTCTTGGTTTATTTGTATTTGATTAATGCAGAATTTGAGACTGAGAAGTGATAACCCATTAATCAGATAAACTACGCAATGCTCGAGAGAGATTGTATTAGAATTTAGTGAAATCGATCATCAACATCGGAAGAATATTTATGAATATAATTGCGAAGGACTGAAATAAATATTGTCTTGATGAAATCGTAGTACCTAGGTTTTTATCAATTAAATTTAATCTCATTTTATCTGTTTTGTTATTTTACATTAGTTTATTTTTATTGTTTTAGTTACTTAGTTTAATTTCAATTCTTAAAAATCATCAAACGAGTGTTCAATTTAGAATTAAGATTAATTATTTCGATTATTAATTACAAGTCCTCGTGGGTTCGACACTCTATTTTATCACTATATTACTTGTTGCGACTCGTACACTTGCGAACATATTTTTCACAATAATCACTCCCGCGTTCTATTCGTAAATTTAGAACAGGGGGTGATCGGCTATCCGCCAAAGTTTGATCTGGTACATTGTTTTAAAGTTTAAAGTTCTAATTGTTAGAGTTTTGAGTTTAGAGGGTATTTCAAATTAAACTTATAATTTGGGGTTCAAATTGATTTTAACCCATAAAACAAATATTGTTGAAGAAAGAAAAAAATTAAAAAAAAAAGAAAAGAAATGAACCTTTCACAAGAAATAAAAAAAAATTAAAAATTATTCACCCTTCTAGAGAGATGGAAGAGAGAGATGTGAGAAGAAATAAAAAATAAAACTATATGACAGTATGACTATTGAAGAAATAAACAAAAAATTGAAAAGATTTCAAATCTTCAAGAGACATAAACAATCCAAAACAATATGACCACTTTAACCTTTCGTACTCCTTTTTTCTAGGATATAAAAAAATAAGGATAAATAAGTAATATACAAATTCTGAATAAAATTAATCAAATTATAAAAAATTAAAAATCATTCTCCCTTAATCTAGATATTTTATCTCGAATACCTCTTTAAGAAAAGAATACTCCTCTAACTATTTACCTTTGATCATCCAACTATCTATCGCCCTAAACTGAGTGAACCTGAAATAACAGTAGCCTAATGTAACTATAGTATGTGTTGGATCAAGTAATGGACATGAAGTTGGAATTTTTCTTAAGAGATATGAGCGAGCAAGGAAAACAAAATCGAGAAAGAGTAATGATGATTCTTCAAAATTGAAGACGGGAAGTCGATGTCGTCAGACTAGGGTAGGATGGTCTCACAAGCGATTCATCTGTTTTATTTAGTTTCACGGAAACACAAAGTTAATCTATTGAGAAACAACCCTCCAATCAAATATTTATTAGCTTTCTTTTTTTGTTGACATGGTATTGCCATCCATCAAATAATTTTTCTTTTACTCCAACAGTTGCATGATAAAAGAAAGAAACCTAATTAAGTAAAGATTAATATATATGAGATAATTGGACGTGCCTACCTTCATTGTGGTGGAGAACAGCCTAACTCATGCCAAAATACCTAAATTGTTATCTCTTAATTTTTTTCTTAACAACTAACCCTTCATGGAACCCTGACGTTTCCACAGGTTGAGTTGAATTTTGGCGTTATACGCGGGCCATTGAAAACTTAGCATGACCTACTCGTGGAGATAAAGGAAATTCAACCCAAGTTTGCTATGTGGCGTTGATACTTCTCTATATTTTTTATTCGAACAAGTCATTGGGTGGAACCAATCTAAGTTTGTTCCATAAAAAAATAGAAGAGTTAGATGATTAGTAGTGAGTTGTACTCCACCTACTTTGGAAGGGGGGAAGTCAAACCAAATATATTCAAAGTTAAGTATTAAAGATGCAGTTAAATTTGCAAACGCTGTGGCCGATTTTTTGTTGGTTGTAGAAGATAATATGATATATTGACTTACTTCTAGGTCTATTATGTTCATAATTATAATGGAAATATACATATTAAGAGATCAAAGTCTTCTTTTGGATATCTTTTATTTTATTTTGGTAGTGTTGCAGAGACGTTGACGAGCAAGTTGAGTGGAGTAGAAGAGTTTCATAAATTTTGTCTCATTAAGCTCATGAGTCATTGCAACTAGGTCCTATGGTTGAACTTGTGAAAGTGAGCCAAATTGGACCAAGTCACATTTATGTAAATTTGTTTATTGAGAACTTTAATTATGCAAAAATGATACGAAAATTCATAATATGCATAAAACGTAAATGAATTATTTATAAAAGCAAGATCTTTGAAACAAATCGATTCTCACTGTTATTTAATAAATCAAAAAAACGTACATTGATTGATGATAACCTTTTTTGATGATCACACAAATTGAAGTTGATCCGTGAGACGAGATTTTTCTTCTTGCAACCATAAATGTATCCTCCTTCTTTGATCGCAAAGAAACACAAATTTATTACTCAAATATGGATGGAGGGATTATGCACCTACTGATCTGAATGATGGCGGGCTCGTGATAGTTCGAGAACAACCTACTCGTGTATGTTCTAGCCCAAGCTCATGTTGTAGGAGCCATAGTGAAAGACACTTGTTACTCCAACTTTGGACATTGACTTGTTCCGAGCTTCTTATTTTCCAATATGAAAATAGGAATTTTCATTAGATGTCAAAGTACAATTCTACCCTTTACCTTTCAATTATTTTCTTTTTTTTTCTAATCCTCTACCTTTCAATTATTTTCTTTTTTTTTTTTGCCTTTTTGGGGTTTCTCCAACGTCATAAAGAACTAAAGCATCAAAAGAATTATTAGAAAATATTAAAGCTTAAAAATGCCATTGTTTTTCTAAATCAAAAGATTAAATAATACTTTCCCTCACCGTTGACTATATTTCAGACACATTAATAAAGCAAACTCACCCCGGCCCAATTGAATCAAATTGCAGAGCTGTTTGGTCGCCGACAAACATTAAACCAAACTCACAGGTTTCCTGCTGTTCTTCACATTTTTAATCCATCTTAAGTTTGAGTCTTGGAAATCTGAGATCTACCCTTTTCTCAAAACTGTGCAGGAAAAAATGGGTCGCCATCGTTTTCTCTCACTTTTTCTTATTTCTCTCCTCATCGCTCTCCTTTCCACTCATGGTATTTTATTCTAAAGATTATCTTTTTCTACTTAATTTGTTTTTGTTTGATTAATCCAATCCATTCTCCTCATGTAAGTATCAGGATATGGCAGGAAAATGTCAGAGACTGTTGATCATGAAGTTTCTTCTGTAGATGGGGTTAGGGTCTGACAGCAAAGGTTACTGTTTTATACGAAGAGTACGAGGATTTTAATGTTTGTTTGTTTGTTTGGCAGGAAAGTGCGAGAAAATTAAGGGAGATAGCTGAAATCATGGATTATTCAGATCCGGAGCCTAATACTAACACAAATGGTGGATATATTCCCTCTCTTCCTTAAACCTTATTAGAGATTCGTCGATCTTATTAAGAATAAAAGCTGTTAACTGTATTTATTTCCTCTTGAACTTCTTGGGCGTAGAACCGAGGAGATCGTTACTTCGATTTGAACGTTGAATCCCTACGTATTCATTGTTATATAATATTGCAGATTTCGATTTGGTTTTTTATTTTGTTTTGGATGATCATCTGCAGCTGCAATTAAATGAAGAAAAAAAAAAGACAACTTTGCCTTTTTAGTAAGCATTTTAATTAAGAATAATAATATATTTACTCTTTTATTCTACTCATAAACATAGTATTACTCTTTAACATATTTTTTGTAATTTTAGTAGAAGTAGTTTTCATTTTTTTTCGGCTAATATCGCTCCAGCTCCGTGACAAAAGTATTTTATGTGCAAAAAGGTTGCCATAAATGATGAGAAAAGGTTACAAAAATATTAATTGATGACAAACAGACAAGAAAGATGTTTATTATACTTTATTATGTCTTTTAATTAGATGTAATACAAGATATTGATCTCTAAAGATTAATCCAAATCATAAAAGCTACACAGTTGGAATATCATGAACATTTATAGATTCGAAAATAAGACATTGTTGTTAGATGTACTTTATTGTATCAATGGGTCTACATGTGTCATAGTTATCACTGCGTAAATTCAGTTAAAAGTAATGAAATCCGGATTAAATTTATCGGATATTTTACTAACAAATTCTACATCAAATTATCCACTCTCCCGTGTCAAAATATAAGGAGAATAGAATGACATAAACGAATTCATTGGTAAAATTCACGGAGAAATGAGTCGTGTATGTAAGTTTTCTTTTTCAATAAGCGCTTCACGTCAATTCTCTCGAGAGTTGTTGGAATCTCCGAAAAATGTAAGTTGATGTTCATGAATTGGAGACACTAATCCTTTAGCGATCCATCGGTCTTGATTTTTTGTGAAAATACATTGGCAGCAGTGAGTTTGCTCTTAGGTTCCTGTCTCGGTTTCGAACTTTCATCCTCCCAATTTGATTTCCAAGATGAATTCAAAGTTGATCTCATCTTAGAATTCCTCTTTTCTCTTAGTTGCCGTTCGATCTTGATTGATTTGTGAAACAATTCTTCTAAGTCCACATAATGTTGTAGATCTTTTAGTCCTCCAACAAATCTAGCCATTGTTTCTTCGTCGTCTTCCTCCACATTAACCCTTTTCATGGCTATTTTCATCTCTTTATAATAATCTTCCACGCTTTTATATCCTTGAGTCAAATTTTGGAGTTTTCGACATAAATCTCTATAATACTGTGATGGAATAAATCTTTTTCGCATGAGTGCCTTCATGTCCTTCCATGTCTGAACTTGTGACTCACCATACCTTCTTCGGTACTTTACTAGTTCATCCCACCAATTGTTAGCGTAGTCCGTGAACTTCATTGTCACTAATTTAAGTTTCTTTTCCTCCGTGTAGTTTTGGTATTCAAACAATAGGTCCACATTTCTTTCTCATTCCAAATACACCTCGGGATCACTTTTCCCTTGGAAAGAAGGAATATTTACCTTAATGTTATTTAGATCATCATCTCCTCGGTACGACCTATCATTCCTTTCCCTTTGATAATATCCACTATCATCTTTGAATTTGTCATCAAAATCCTTCTTTTGCCGCGTATGACTAGGGGATGGGGATTCCAATCGGTCCATCCTCGTATTTAAAGCCTTGAAATTTTCTTGCATGGCTTTCATGAACAACTTTAAGTCCACCTCGTTTTGTTCTCCACTCATGATTTTCTTTTTCGACCACAATAAGAAAATAAAAGAAAATAGTTAGAAGTAAAAGAAAAATAATCAAGTAATGGACCTTACCTCTCCCTCACGTGTTTGCTCTCGATAGATGTCACTCCACTCGTGTTTCGCTAAAAAATTAAGGTTTTTTCTATAATAGTCTCACCCTCTTGCCTTTTACCTCTAGATCTCCCTTTTAGTTCTTTACGTAAGAACTTGATCGATGATATATATTCAACAAGCCAAACTATAAAAAATCAAACTTTAAAGCTCAAAGGTTCAAACTTGTAAAGATGGCTAAATCAAGGGTATGATTGAAATAAGACAAAACTTTGGATGATGACAATCTTTCAAATGAAGATTCAACAATTTGAACCTTCAAGGAATAAATTTGGATAAAGACAATATTTCGAATGAAGATTCAATAATTTGAATTTTCAAAGAACAATTATCTACGAATTTAAAAACGAATTTTTGAATTTAAAAGGCTAGAAATTTCAAAATCTCTAGAACAAAATTTCGAATTTTTTTTTTTTTTTTACTTCTCACAACTTCTATGTCTAATTATCATTCAGCTCATCACAAAATAAATAAAGACGTCTATGTCACATATTTCGCTCATGAGCTTCTCTCACATGATACGCTCAAATATTAAATCTTATTAAACCACTTTTAACGTGTTTTATGTCCGATGATAACCATACTCTATAATTCATAAGTCTTACAAATGAATTCATAAGTCTTTCAATTTCAAATGAAAATGTTCGGGAGTGTTTTTTATTCTTTTGACAAAATTTATAACTTGATTTTGAATTAGATTGGTGGAAATAATTGCAGTCTCATGTGTCTGAAGCTCTGTTTCTTCAGTTTCTCTCTCCTTTTCAGATTCTCAACCTTCAACGCTTGAACTTATAAAATCAGATTCTGCATCGGAAAGAATGGAATAATCCTCTCCGATCAGTCCAACTTCAGGCAACACGTTAATTTCGTGATTCATTTGCTGTTCAGTACCTAATCCTCCGACGAGATAGTCCCATTTCTCGAAAACCTACTTCAGCAACAAGAACTTCACTATTAATCTCTGATCCAGACTCACCTTCTTCCTCTGAGTCTCCATGGCCATTGTCAGTAATAATTACCTGCTCTCCCTTTTCTGAAACCTCTTCTCCCTCTGCGTCCATTGATCGAAATTTCTCCAGAAGCTTTATCAGGAGGATTTTCCACATAAAATTCATTAACAACGTAGCAATCCTAGTATCAAAAACAGCATTAAGATACGGAAATCTAGAGAGAGACAATCAGTTGCAGAAAATGAATTGCTCGACCAAAAACAGCATTAAGATACGGCAAACCCAAAGTAGAAACCAAATTATACCCGACTATGTATTCGATCATCACTCCAAAAACATAAAACACATAATCCAAGAGAAAAATAGGCAGAGAACGAACTACCCAGATCATTTTTTTCGCATGAAATCCCATGGAGAAAACATTTACAGAGCAATCAAGCAGAGAACGTCCCCCGTTCTTAAACGGCCCCCGATGTCGAAGATCGGCTTCCCATTATATGAGAATGGGTCACGTTTTTTATACTTCAGTGAAATTGTTTAAGAAATTAGTTTAATGTTCTTTTTATTAAGGGTAAATTCCAAAAAACACCCTGAAGTATGGGTATTTCCCGAAAAAACCCTCCAACTAAAAGTCGTCGCAGCCAAAATCACAAAGTTTTAAAAACTAACAAAAAGACCTCTGGCGGCCCCCCGCACACCCCCGCATGCTCCCCGAATTCACATTCGAGGGGCCGAATTATTTTTGCGGCCCCCCGCATAAAAAGCGCCTCTCACGTGCGCTGCACGCAAAACAATTTGGGGGGCCGAACCAAAATTTCGGGGCGCCGCACAACACGGGGGGAAGATGCTGGGGCCTCTGGCCCTCGCTCACGTGCGCTACACGTGAGAACATTTCGGGGGGCCTTACATCTGGCACGGCCCCCCGTTTTGATGGATGTTCGGGGGGCCGCGAATCCGATCCGGCCCCCCGAATGTCCTTCCACAGATCTGTGGATGGACATTCGGGGGGCCTTATCGGATTCGCAGCCCCCCGAATGTCCATCCCCAGATCAATTATTGATCTGGGATGGACATTCGGAGGCCGAATCGGATTCGCAGCCCCCCGAATGTCAAGCCACATATCAATAATTGATTTGTGGATAGACATGCGGGGGGCCGCATAAGATGCGCGGCCCCCCGCATGTATTATTTGACACGACGCGGGGGGCCGCGTCGAGATAGCGGGGGGCCGAATTCCTTTATTATTTAAGGAACTTGACCTCCCTTTGAAGAAAGCAACGAACTTTCTGAAGAAAATTTTCTTTCCGCAGTCTAATTTTCTCAGTTTTAGCAAGGACGATGGATTCTGATTCCAATCGATGGTTCGAATTAGACGAGGAAGAAGATAGTGAAGCCGGAATGAATTTGTATCCGGACGATGATCCTCCACATGGTGATGATGGCTCCGATAAAAATGAACAAATACCGGTGTGTTCGACATCCAAAACTCTAGACGACCAGCTGCGAACACGGGTTATGTCGGATGATGATGAGGTAGAAAGCGTTCAGGTAAGAGAAGAAATTCATATGGAATTTTTTGTTACTAGAGAATATGCAACTTTAAAAGAGCTGAAAGATGAAATAAAAGATTATTCTATAAAACACAGATTAGGGATAAGATTCGTTAAAAGTGATAGTAGCCGATTGAGGGCTAAGTGTTCAGAAGGGTGTGAGTGGCTTTTGCATGCCTCGCAAAAGCAAGCTGAACAAACCTTTCAAATAAAAACTTTGGTCGGTACTAACAGTTGTGCCAGAATAGTTGAGAATAGAAACGTTAGTGCAAAATGGGTGGCAATCAATTACCTGGCGAGGTTCAAAAGTCACCCTAGGTGGGACATATCTTCCATTGTAGAGACAGTGAGGGTAGACCACAAATGTCATATCACACCTAGTCTTGCTAGAAGAGCGAGGAGCATTGCTCTGACACTTAACGAAAGCAAGGCTGATGAACAGTACAAATTAATATGGTCGTACAAAGCCGAAATACATAGAACAAATCCGGGGAGCACTTTTGAAGTGCATATTTACGATGCGGGGGACACATTTGTGTGTCAAAGAGTGTACATGTGTTTGGCCGCTTGCAAGGCGGGTTTGTTACAGTTTGGTCGCCGAGTGATCTGTTTGGATGGCTGTCACTTGAAGGGCTCCTGTCCTGGACAATTACTGACAGCCATTAGTATTGACGCCAATGATGGAATATATCTCATCGCTGTTGCCAACGTCGAAAAAGAGACCGAGGAAACATGGACGTGGTTTTTGAGACTTTTGAAGGCGGACCTGTACACTAGAGATGGAGCCGGCTGGACGATTGTTTCGGATCGACAAAAGGTATGTTGTTTAATTAAATTAGTTGTGGTATAATTAAGGTGTGTAACTAACTAACTTTGTTTTAATATCAGGGCTTGAGGAATGCCGTGGATAAGGAATTTAGTGAAGTCGAACACCGCTTCTGCCTGCGGCACATGTACAATAACTTTAAAGGGCTGGTTCGGGGCAAAACATATAGAGAAGCGATGTGGAAGGCAGTTAGGGCACCCACAAGAGTTCATTTCAATTTAGAAATGAGGAAATTACAAAGGCTCAGCACCGCTGCCCACGAATGGCTTCAAGGAGAAGAGCCTAGATATTGGGCTAGTCATGTCTTCTCTCTGATTCCCAAGTGCGATATTGGCTAAAACAATTTGTGTGAGTCATTTAATGCACTTATATTGACTGCCAGAGACAAACCAATCATCACCATGTTTGAGAATATCCGAACGTACGTGATGACTCGATCGTTAAAAAATTTGAGAAGATGGCGGGATTGACGACTCTCCTGTGTCCTCAAATATATAAAAAGATTAAGAAGCTCGCAGATGCAGCTGCAAATTGGTCCCCTACGCTCGAGGCAGGTTCACGATTTCAAGTGAGCAACGGCAACGAACAATTCGTTGTCGACTTGAATACGTGGGAGTGTTCCTGCACCCGGTGGACGCTTACTGGGATCCCGTGTGCCCATGTCATTTCATGCATATTTTTCATGAGAATGGAGCCAGAAAGTTACGTGCATCCATGCTATCACCGGATGACATTGCTGCAGATGTACGCTACTTTTATTCAACCCATGAACGGCCAATTAATGTGGCCAGATGTAGCCAAGTATGGTGGAACTAGTCCCGCCAAGAAGATATCGCCAACCTGGTAGACCCAAGAAGACCAGAGTGCGAGATGCCGATGAGCCGTCAAGTTCGAGAGCTAGTAGGCGGAACTCAAGGATGGCGTGTGGTATTTGTCGGCAGTACGGGCACAATAGTCGCACTTATCCTAACCGAGGATCTACTTCAGGCACTGCTGCTTCACAAGACACGTTTATGGGTTTCAACATAAATGATGAGACACAGGTACATTCTAAACAGTTCGCTCATAAATGCGTTGCTATTTTTTGTAATATAATATAATTTTCATGTTATTTCAGGAATCTACGACGCGCGGCCGAGGCAGGAGCAGAAGAAATTAACTGTTATAATTTGTGTTGGATTTCATCTACGTTAATGTAATATAATTTTTTTTTCACATTATAATCGTTTAAAGTAGTTTAAATTCATAACTTTATTTCAATACATTAATTACTTAATTAATTGGAATTACTAAAGTAATTAATAAATTATTTACTTAACTAATTATTTAAATACAATAAGTAATTTGTCGGACAACTGTCTTTTTGTACTAGCCCCATGGTACAAAAAGATTTAAAACCATTTCTACAGATAATTTAGAATTCATTTGTTTATTAAGTATTACAATTGACGATTTCATTAAAATTAATTTATTTACAAATTATTACAATTGATTAATAATTTAAAATTAACGATTTCATTAAAATTAATTTATTACAATTTACTACAAATTATTACAGATAATTTGGAATTCATTTATTACAAATTATTTCAGATACATTACTTTATTAATTTATTTACTAAAATTAATTTTAGATGTATTAATAATTTGAAATTAACGATTTCATTAAAATTAATTAATTAATTTAAAAAAGTGAAAATTTGGATAGAGTTTTGTTTGTTTTATGACTCCTCATCGCTATCTTCAAATAGTTCCTGCAAATTTAAATAACACATATATACCCAAACAGTTCCAGTAAATGTACATCAACATAAATATAACCAATAATGTACATCAAACTCAAATAAAAATACATAAAATGAAATACAAAATATAAAATAAACTACTCCGGTGGTATATCATCGTCATCGTCGCCGTGGTCTCTATTGGCCATCAAATCCCTCAGCTTCTCAATGACCTCTCTAATGAACTCACTGAAATAGTCTTGTGACTCAACCACCTTCTTCTGGACCCGGGTCAGCTCCTCGACACTGTCGATGAGGAACTCAATCCTCTGCTGCATATGCTGCTGCTCCCGACGCTCCTCCAGAAGCATCTGATGCATCGTTTCCCACATCCTGCCAACCTCAGAGGCAACTGGCGGCGCCGTCGCAATGGTGGGGGTGTCATCCTCCATCGGAGCATCCTCAGCTGGAGCGTCCTCAGCTGGAGCGTCCCCGAGCTCCCCCTTAAGCATCCAAAGCCCGCAGATCTCGACTAGACCCATCCTAGATAGATGAAGCCTGTCAAATACATCCAAGACTTGGGGAGCTCTCAACTGCTCTCCCACGGGGAGCTCGACCTGTGACCTCTTCACGAGTCGCCAAATCAAAGTACCATACGGCAGATTTTTGTTGCGTGTCCGGGCGATCTCGTGCATGTGCCCCAATATCATGAACCCGGGGTCCAAGAAAGTGTCGTTGTACATTTTCTCCATAACATAGAGATCCATCAAGTTGACTAGATCTCTATGGCCATCCCTCGGCAGCAGCGAATGACTGATAAGGTTATGAACAACCCGAGTTTTGGCATTCAACTCCTTCGATCTCGGTTTGGTGAATTTTTCAATATTTGCATCACGGTGAATCTGTCGAAGAAATTCCAATCCCTCGGGTGTTCTGGCAAAATCACACTCTCGAGAAACGGAATAGTACTGTGCAGCTCTCTCAGCCGTAAATCCGAGCAGCTCGTTCACATGTCTGGCATAGAACACGATCTCCTTACCACAGACATATGACCTCATGCACTCCTGCCGCCTGGTACTGATCAAGTTCGCATAAAATAAGCAAACAATGCGATCACAAGTCTCTCCACTCATGTGGTACAGCCCTTGCAACCCAATTCTGTCAAACATTTCTTTGATCTGCAAAGACTCCCATCCAGCGAAGTTAACAATCTTCCCATAAATCATCGGCTGGAAAGATATATCTCGATCGAACCTCCTTTTACATTCCTCGGTTCGAAATTCGATCGAGAAATAATTTGGCGGTGGTTGGGGCGCTTCGGCCGGAGGCCCTTGTGACTCCCATCTAGCGAAGTTAACAGTCTTCCCATAAATCATCGGCTGGAAAGATATATCTCGATCGAACCTCCTTTTACATTCCTCGGTTCGAAATTCGATCGAGAAATAATTTGGCGGTGGTTGGGGCGCTTCGGCCGGAGGCCCTTGTGACGAAGATGGGCCAGCTGCTGATGAGAAGGCACGAGGGCGTTTGAACGATATTTTTGGACCCATTTAAGCCTCGGATTTTTGGACAAATTTGCTCAGATTTGTGAGGCACGGCTCGGGTTTCACGATTTTCGGCAATAACAGGCTAGAGTTTGACGATTTTTGACTTTTCGACAGGTCAGTTGTGGATTTTTAGAGATTAAAACGCTCGGATTTGGGAGGCAAGCTCGGGTTTGGCGATAGGGGTTTCGCCGGCGATAGGGTTTTGGTATTTTTGGGGTTCTCGACGATTAGGCGCCCGATTATTGTGATTTCCGGCAACGAAAACTCACGTTCGAAGGATTTTCAAAAAAAAATCGAAAGTTTCGCCCTTTTCCTCTCGGTTTCAGAGTGCGGGGGGTGCGCCGGGGCCGATTTCTTAAATAGTAAAGACGATTCGGCCCCCCGAATTAAATATTCGGGGCCGCGTTTTCGAAATTAGGGCACAATCGGGGCCCCGGATTTCAAGATCCGGCCCCCCGCGTGTAGAACATGAACAAACGGGGCCCCGCGTTAACAATGCGGCCCCCCGACTTAAATTCGAAATTTTTCATCTACATCACACGTGCGCTGGGTGGTCCAGACCCCCGCATCACCACCCCCCCCCCCCCCCCCCCCCCCCCCCCGTGTTGTGCGGCGCCCCTAATTTTGGTTCGGCCCCCCGAATTGTTTCGCGTGCAGCGCACGTGAGAGGCGCTTTTTATGCAGGGGGCCACGAAAATAATTCGGCCCCCCGAATGTGAATTCGGGGGGCATGCTGCGGGGGGCCGCCAGGGGTCTTTTTGTTAGTTTTTAAAACTTTAAGGTTTTGACTGCGACGACTTTTAGTCGGAGGATTTTTTCGGGAAATACCCATACTTCAGGGTGTTTTTTGGAATTTACCCTTTTATTAAATACCTAGTCCTTCGTGCTTTGAAATAAATATTACCCAATTTTTTTTTATGGTTTGAATTAGCGCAGTCAAGATTGGGCATTCAAACAAGCAAGTTCTAGCTGGCAAACCCATAGTTAGCCACGTCGTCTCTCAAACTTTCTAAAACGTAGGTATCCGGGAAAGTTCTCCGTTGGACATTTTCAGTTATTTCAAGCGTTTCGTCTCACTTTCTCTCCGCTTTCGTTCTCATTTTCCTTCTAACAAAAACAGGTACATCCTTAGTCACCACGTCATACGTTGCTTACCAGGTTTTATGACTGCAAATTCGTGATTCGCCATTATAAAACCAGACCTCCCTCCTCCCATCTTCTCTCACCTTTCTTTGCTGCTCTCTCCGTCTTCTTCGTTCAAAAAACAATACAGTTATTGGTCTGTGTAAGAGTAAAGAATGGAGAAAACAGCATTCAACAGAGATTCATCGTCTCTCTGTTTGTGGTTCTTGATGGATTTTTCATCTTTGCACACAATTTCCAACTGGGTATATTTCAGGATAAACAAGTTCATATCAGGATCGATCAGTTCGCAGAGGAATTTTCCTCAGAGAAGCTGCATCAGAGAAGAAGAGAGAGAAGATGAGAAGCTAACAGAAGAAGACCTGAAAACTTTGCTGCAAAATCTCGGAATATTACGCAGCAGAGAAGAAGATTGTCAAGAAAAACCCTTCGATGCGGACGATGTTATAATGGCGTTTGACGAGAAAGAGCCAAGCTTTGAGGAAATTAAGGAAGCTTTTGACGTGTTTGATAGAAACAGAGATGGGTTTATTGATCCAACGGAGCTTCAGAGAATTCTTTGCGTTTTGGGTTTGAAGGACGTAGGAAGTTCGCTCGAACGGTGCAAGGAAATGATCAAGTGTTTTGACCTCAACACTGATGGTAGGATAGATTTTAATGAATTTGTAAAGCTTATGGAGACTTCCTTTTGTTGAGAATTCTTTATATTTTATTGAAATTATTTAATTCAACCAAGTAGAAATGGCTGGTCTATAAAATTATGGGATCTTGGCCTTCTGCCTTTATTGACCCCGTTTACTTTGTCTTTCATTCCACATAAAGAAAAAATTAATCAATTGTTACCAACAATATAATTTTTTGGAATGAGTTCTACCACTCGCACTATTGAATTATACACTTCATGGATAAATTGAATAAATTGACCCTCCACGTTTGGAAAAACAACGTGTGTCTGGTTGTTCTCTTTCTCCACCACACAAAACTACCCAACTGCAAAGGTATAAATTTTTCACGGCCAATTGGATGATTTCTTTTATAAAGTGATAAATTTCTAACAATCTCGAAAAACTAAAATCACCCATTGACTCGTGAAAAGTCGTTGGCTATTTATGGCGGAGAAAAGAGCCAATAACACGAAGCCGTATGTTGTTTTAACGATTTTTTAAGAACTATTTTGTTAATAAAAATAATTTAAGGGTCAAATCAAATAACTCAATTTAGAAGTTTTTTGGACAAAGTTGAGTCGTTTTTTTTTTTTTTTTCAAAAATGTGGTTATCGTTAGATTATTGTTTTTCAATGTCCAAAACAAAAACTAATAATAAACGGACACAATCGATTCTGCCACTCGAAAACCAAAGGTTGGTTTTGATATGGGCTACAATCAAAATGAACTGAAGATTTAATACATAAATTTTTTAATAATTTAAACATTAATTTCTAACATTAATTTCTATCATTAATTTCTATCAAAATGAAAAGAACGATGTTGTTGTTGCTTGAAAACTTCTACAGGGTGTAATAGTTAATGTTGGTTATGGTGGACCTCTGTCTCAGTGCAATAAAGCCACTGCCCGCTGGCTAGGTAGCAAACTGTTGAAATTCCTACGTGAAACAAAAAACAAAACACACAAAATGTAAAAAGCGCTTTCGAAAAAAACTACAGAAAATAAAAAATTATTCTAATCAAATCAATGTACAACTGACTTTTGGTACTCAAATAATAACATACAGCACAACGTAAAAAAACTTTAAATATGAGTCAAATCCGACCCAATTAAAATTCAAGTTAAGAAACAATTCTATCCAAATTCTGCATTTTCTGCCTTTTCTTTTCTTTTTCACAAAAAAAAAAAAAAAAAAAAAAAAAAAAAAATCTAACTCTTTTCACATCTAAAGTCTACTACCATTGAAGGCTTTTAAGAGTTTGAAAAATGTCACTTTCATTCAAATTTACTCCAATAATTGAAGCCTCATATGTTATAACAGTTGGAATACACGCAGTAAATTCTACTGCACAGCCCTCTAAACTTGTCTAACAGCCGTTAAAGACAAGACCTTGAGGCTGAAAAAACCAAAGAAAATAAAAATTACATGATCAGATGAAGATGTACTGTAAATACCATCTTCTTCACTGTTTCTTTCTTTCTTTGCTCGCCCATTTTTAATATCTGAACTGTGAACCAGAATATGTTTGTCCGAAGGACCAACTGGAAGGAGCCACGTTGTAAGAAACTACAATTCGACCATCACTGCCTGTGACTGCAAAAGAGAGGCTTTGTCCATTTAAGTAAGAGTTGCTCTGCCAGTTCTGACCCCAATTTCTTGACATTTGTTGCCACCTAGTTTTTGACCCTTTAATGGCTACAGCATGGACGTCTCCAGCTCCACCCACGTTGGTTATCAGTACCAAGTTGAAGTAAGAATGGCCATTGATTGTGAATCTAATGCCTCCACCTCTTCTGCATCTTATCCTATTAAAGCAATCACGGGAAAATTCAGTTAAAGTAACTCATGATTTCTTATATCTACAAGTTTTGGTTGAGGTGGCAATCATCTCTACGTGAAAAGATATCATAATAATATTAGATTTCAGTGTGACCCGAATTCTAATTAGGTTAAGCCAGTTAGGTCCTCGTTGAGAATTTATCAGGATTTTGTTTTCTATATAAATTCATAGAAACTAAAGTTGCAAAACTCGCGGTTGTATTGTGGTCTTCATAGTATATTTGTTTTTCTACCCATTATTTTTTTTCAAAAGCTTTTTTCCACAAGAATATGGAGTCTGATATCGTATTTTTTTTTTTCCGGTTATAGTTCGATTTATAAGTTATGAGAGGAAGGGCAATGAAACCTACACGGCTACACCATTTGGGAGGAAATCTTGATGAATTTTTACCTTCTGTAAGAAACAGGCACAATTCCAGCCCTGTACTGAGCAATGCGTTGAAATATAGGCTGAGAGAGGTCAAAATGTTCACGAGGAGGGTCACACCAGCCTCCTGGAGGGCAGAAATTAGTTGCAGTGACCACAATCGATCCTGGAAGACACCATTGTGGGTCATTTACGCATCTTAATTCATAGCAGGCTCCACAGCTTAAACCATTGTTGAACAGCGCAGTGCTCAGTGCTGCAGTCTTTGTCCCATAGCCTTGGCTGTAAAGGTTTCCATATCCACAAGCTCCACCTGCAAAACCTCAAATACTATAAGAAAAAAACCCTAATTCGTGTCTTCCAACAAAAAAGTTTTCTAGTTCGAAGACTCACCCATCGTCCCAGATGCATCACTTCCGCCATAGAAAGTTGCATGGGCGTTCATCCAACCTCCATAATACCCATTAACAGAACACACTAAGAGAGAGAATCCCACCAGAAGGATTTCCAAATAAGCCATTTCTCTGCAGTAGAGTTCAGTGAAGAGATCGGAGTAGATGCGTTGTTTGAGGAAATGAAGAGGGTTGGCTTTTGAAGAGAAATATATAGAGATATCTGTCAGCATCAGACCTTAATGATGACAGTTTATGAGTTAATATCACTCCAATCAGAACCATCCAACAAGTTAGGTTTTTCTAAGAACCGTGATTTGAGGAAACAATTGAGATTCATAACTTCAATGGCTAAAGCCGCGTGGTAATGTGAACAAGAAATCTATCTTCAACAATATCAGACCGACCCAGAAGAGTAAATTACTTGACATTCAATTATAGTGTCGGTGGCTTGCTAACCTGTCAAAAATCAGCTAAACTAGATGAAAAATATTAGCTTAAACCACAGAAACCTCTCAATTATGCATAGCTGCGGTCCAGCATGACACGATGTCATTTGTGAACTAAATTATAGATATTTTTGGAGATTTATTGTGGAGTCTCCGGTACAATATTATCCGTTTTGGGACAGAACCCGCACATATTTGTTCTTGAAGTTAATTCAAAATGTATTGTACTAGATACGAAGAAAAATTCTACTTATAAAGCACTCAATTTTCAAATTGTGCAACCTCAATGGTATGAGTTAAGCCCTCACAATAAATAGAATATTGGGTCGTTCTTGCTTTCACAAGTTAGATTGACACATTTACAATAATATTAGACAAATCAAGTCGAAGGTCTTGCTTAAACCCCGATATAAACTTTAGTTATTCCTCAGTTTTTTTCAATTGTGTTTTGATATTGTCGGTCAAACTATCCTTTATATTTCATCTTTTAGTAAAGTAAATTTTTTTTATCTGCTCTGTAAATTTTTCGTGATATCGCTATCAAAAGCTGATGTATAGCACATGGATATTGTTTGTTGAAATGGAGTCAAGTTTGCTGAAAGGACCCTGCCAAATTAAATGCTAGGCTTGGCAAGGGTAGAGACACACATGGTCTCTCTAATTTGGCTCCTAATTTTCTTTGGCTCTCCTGGGAAGTACTTTCTTGTTCTTTTTCAACATGCTTGGACACTTAAATATGCTACAGATCATTCATGGCTCCACCATTTTTATGTCAATTGGGCTACACATACCCCCATTCTTTGATATTTGGAAAGAACTTGGTGATTTTTTATTTATTTATATACTATACTTCATTAACTAAAAACATAAAGAATGATCTCCATTCGTCATGGAACTTTATTTTATTTTATTTTAGGTATATGCTAGTGACAGTAAGTCATAGACTTGTGCTACTAAAAATGATTTGCCATAATGTAACAACCCCGTCTGGGGGATGAATCTCGATAAAAATGACTCTATGTTAAAGGCTTCAGCCCTGGATAGTGTATCTGTGGTATTTGTGTCGGTGGGTTTATCAATGACAAGGGAAAATTTCAGATCTGGGAGAAGAAGTTTTCGAGAAAATCTATTTTTGAGTAAAAATCAGGCCATCGGTGCTTTGCGTTTAGCATCCTCGACAACAGGGCCAGGGTCCAGATGTTTGACCCTCGGATGAGGCACCAAGTTGCGAGCTATGTGCAATGTTCGCATGCACGACTATTTGGACGAAACTATGTTTTAAAGAGTATCAAATGCGATCATTCATAAAGAACCTCTCAATTTAACATGTATCAGCTTCTTGTCCATAATCACTTTTTATTATAGGATTTCGTTGAAAACTTTTTTATACTACTGATTTTATTTTAATTTTTTCAGAACTTTGATTTCCAACCTACTTAATTCAAAAATCATATTTTTGACTATTTTCATGTATTATGTTTAACTTTGCATAAGCATAGCTTTATGAATTTTCATCCATCTTAAAAATTTATATTTTTGCATGTTAAATTAATCCACCACTGTCTAAATCAATCCACCATATACAACATATCAATTTAGTTGAACGGCTCAGAAGCATGATTTGGACAGCTCGACTGGCCCACCATTCTGATGGCCCATCCTATGAGCCTAATTCATCGAGCCTCTTTGAAGACCACTTTTTCTAAAATTAATAAATCATAGTATACTAATATTCTACCATGAATAATGGAAATTTCAATTGATTGATCAATATATAATTTGACAAAATTAATAATATTTATAAATTAGTGCAAAGTTCAAAAAATTCTTAAACTATAAAGGTTAGCGACAATGCGACTCTTAAACTAATTTCGTTAAAAAACTAACACATATTATTCTTTGTCAATAAATTTACGTTTATTTTTTCATTCGAAATTCTGCTCGCTCCTTAAGACGTCCGCTCTTGTGCATTTTTCGAACTAAAATCCATTTTCGAGCATCCGTCTTAAACTCAAAAGCTCGTTCCCTTGACACTTTTCTCATTCTCTCATTTTTCAAGCGTCTGTCTTCAACCCCGGAATTAGTTTAAGTAGGGAGGGCATAATCCGGGTCGGTCTGGTTTTGAGCCCGTGCTAAAATCAAACCGATGTTTTGGAATTTTTTATCCAAATCCTGAAACTGGCCCTGAGGGGTACCGAGAACGAACCAAAAATTTCAGTCCGGTCCGGATTCCTCCTACCAACATTTTTTTTTAAACATTAAATTTTTTCACATAATGTTACCAAATAAGAAATGTAGCGAGAGTCAGGAAACAAATGTTAGGATTAGACGCCCTAATCCACCTGTAACGAACGATCTACGAAAATACCGAAAAAGAAAAACGAGAAAATAATGGACACCGAATTTACGTGGAAACCCTAGAAAGGGAAAAAACCACGGGCAGAAGAGAGAATCACTAATAGCAATTCGGTACAATGAGTTTTGCGACTCAAGCAACAATATATAGAGAAAACCTAAAACCCTAATATTGATATACGGGCACAACCCGGCCCAACTAGAATTCGGGTCACACCAAATTCTAACAAACTCCACCTTGACACGAATTCCACAAGAGAGATCCAACGGGCTACTCGGCCCAACCGAATCCAGAACACTGAACTCTGACAATCTCCACCTTCAACGAAATTCCAGCAAGGAAACAAATCTGCAAAACATCATTAAAAAGCTCCTCTACCACAAAGGCCCCAGATGGGCCAACTCAGCATCCGATACCGATCAAGTTTAAGCCCCGCTTAAACTTGAGAGATTTACCTGAGAAGAAATCACATCTCCTCCTCCTTGGTATCACTGAACTATCAGAGTTGATGCAACGAACTCCATCTGAACATGTCGAAGACTCCACACAGGAATCGTTACCCTCGAACACATTCAATGCATAACCCACAGTTTCATCATATCGTCCCGGAGTTTTAACCTTCCACTTGGTTCTGCCTTTGACGATACCATTCTGACGTGAAACTGAACCTGATGACTGAACATCTGTAATAGGCTGACTCACCGGCTCTGATGTACCCTCAGATCCCAACCTGAACTTCACCCGAGAACCTGACTTCTTCCGAGTCTTCTCAACTTTCCTCTTAGAAGGTGAATTCACAAACTTTGCAGCCTTATTACCCATCACATTGATTGTAGAACCCGCGATCTTCGCATGCATCACATATAATGAGGAGTATTTTTCTCCTCTCGCCACAATCAATGAACCTCTGGTAAGCTTCCATTTTCCATCACGAAAGGTGTTGCCAAAACCTTCATCGTCGAGCTTTCCAGTCGAGACCAAATTCTTGCGGATGTCAGGGATGTGCTTCACACCTCTCAAAACCAAGGTGCTGCCGATGTTGGTCTCCAAACGCACATCTCCCATACCAATGGCTTTTGCCATGTCACCATTTCCCATCCTCACACTTCCATAATCACCCGAAGTATAGGATGTAAAGAAATCTCTCCGCGAAGTGGCATGTATTGAAGCGCCACTATCGATCACCCAACTCGTATCTTGGCAATCAGAATTTACAACATCCTCGTTGTACACACTGAAGGACTCCTCGGTGGCTGTGTCTGCCTCCTCGTCTATGTCACCCTCTTCGAACATCTTTTCCTTTCCTTTGGCAACCAGATTCTCCCGAAGAAACTTGTGACAAAATCTCTTTATGTGTCCTTTCTTACCACAATGATAACACTCAAAGTTGGCGTGTTTTCCGGACTTCCTCTGATTTCGATTTCTGTTGCCCAGACCTTTTCTTTGACTTCTGCCTCTACTTTCAACATTCAGAGCTGAACCTGTCGATGTTACACCAGAATCAATCTTACGAACCTCCTCGGCAAGAATACGATCCCTCACATCGGTGAATACCAGCTTAGCACTTCCAACTGAGTTACTAACTGCAGCTCTCATAGGCTCCCAACTATTCGGTAGAGACGCCAACAAAATTAGGGCACGAACCTCATCATCAAAATCAATTTCCACATATAGCAATTGATTCACAATAGTATTGAACTCATTCAGATGCGCTGCGACAGAAGCACCATCAATCATCTTCTGATTAAAAAGCTTCTTTATAAGAAATACCTTATTATTCGCAGACGGTTTCTCGTACATATCAGACAGAGTCTTCATCAAACTCGCGGTGGTCTTCTCCTTCGCCACGTTGTGAGCAACGCTTTTGGCTAGCGTCAATCGGACGACTCCCAAAACTTTTCTATCAAGGCGATTCCATTCACCGTCTTCCATCTTCTCTGGCTTCGTACTCAGAGGAAAATGAAGATCTTTCCCGTACAAGTAATCCTCGATTTGCATTCTCCAGAACGCAAAATCTGTCCCATCGAATTTTTCAATACTAGGTCCTGTGCTATCCTCACCTGTCATCGTTATCAAAAACTGATATTTTCAGATCAATTATTCAACCCCAATAATCAATCTCCACAATATCAATAATCTGCCAACTAAATTTTCTGAGCCCGCAAATATCTGAACCAATAACCTTGCCCAAATATTTTCCCAAAAATTGCTCCCTTTTGAAATCAGAATAAATCCTGCAGAATATTCTGAACCAATCAAACTCGCCCAAAACCAGATATTTCCGATTAATTATTAAACTCAATAATCAATCCTTCCAGAAAGCTCTTCTCAATCAACCAGAAATTCTTCCCTATGAATTTCTTCACTATTCACCAAGAATAGATATTCTGCAATGCTAAAACAAAGAAAAAACACCTTTGACCTTTCTTTGTATTTTCCTTCACGCGGCCCAAGCAAATTCATAAACCAAAATCCTTTTCTTCTTTGTTGATGAAAGCTTCCTCCTTCACACTCCAAATTTCAGAAGAAAAAAAACAGCTCCTATTCTCTGTGATTCTTCACTCAGTTCACAGCAAACACAAAGAGAAAATTCTTCTTCTCTCTATCAACCGAAGAAAAAAAAATTCCTCTTCTCTCTGTCGAACGGCGATGTGCGACGGTGGTCAGTTTCCAGGCGAGCGACTTCCTCTCTGCGCGTGCGACGGCGGCGTGGCGTGCGAGCGCAGATGACAGCGGCGGCTTCGTTTCCTTCCTCAGAAACGGCGGCGGCGATCTCTCTTCGTGAGGCGGTCAGCGACGTCGACGGGCCTCTGTTCGTCGCCGCGGCTCGGTCACTCCTCTCTTCCTCTGTTCTTCTTCGCGTCGGGGCTGTGGCTCGGGCACTCTTCTTCTCTGTCGGAGAAGACAAAATACAGAAAAGCAAAAACTTTGCTTTTCTCCTTTTTTTTCCTTTTTTTTTTCTTTTATTTTCTCCTTTCTACTTTCTGTTCTTCACACGGCAGAGAACAAATAGAAAACAAAACAAAACCTTTTCCTTTTCTTTCTAATTTGCAATTTCAATTTACCGAAATTACAAACCTCAAATCGACCGATACCCTTCGAATAATCAAACCCTGATTTTCGAAAAACCACTTCAACCTCGAAGCTCTGATACCAGTTGTTAGGATTAGACGCCCTAATCCACCTGTAACGAACGATCTACGAAAATACCGAAAAAGAAAAACGAGAAAATAATGGACACCGAATTTACGTGGAAACCCTAGAAAGGGAAAAAACCACGGGCAGAAGAGAGAATCACTAATAGCAATTCGGTACAATGAGTTTTGCGACTCAAGCAACAATATATAGAGAAAACCTAAAACCCTAATATTGATATACGGGCACAACCCGGCCCAACTAGAATTCGGGTCACACCAAATTCTAACAACAAAGGTCAAATCTTAAGTGAGCAAATTGCCAACTTAAAAATCCTCAGTTTGAATGATGTATGACAAATATTGATGTGGCGGCTAAAAGATGTTACATACCAGTAGAGTTTGGGCAAAGCCGAGCCAAGAGTTCAAATCAAATGTCCCTTTCGCAGTTCATTTTTGGAGTATAGATCTTAAAAATCTGTGTCCTACTCTCCAAATCAGGAAGGCCAAACTCAACCTTACGATCCAATCGCCCAGGTCGTAATACTGTAATAGAGCTGGATCTAGAGTATCGAGACTGAAGGGAAAGAGCTAAAAAGGTAAAAAAAAAAAAAACTGAGGTGAGAGCGAGGACAGGTGAGGCGAGCGTGAGGTGAGCACTAAGGAGGAACTTCTGGACTCGGGTATGGTCGACGACTATTTGGGACCAGTCGAGTAGAGCGTTGGCCGCTAAGGAGGGATTTGCGAATTGCTGATTTGCGAATTGTTGATTTCTATTTTTTTTAAGTATCGGTCTGATCTCGATTTTTCAGGATTTTGGGTTATGGATCGTGGACCGAACTGAAATCGACGACAGATTTCGTGGAAGGATAGAAACTGGACCGAAAACTGTAGATTTGGTACCGAAACTGACGGTCCGAGCCGGTTCTCAGAACTCAGCCCAGTCCTGCCCACCCCTAAGTTTAAGTGTCGATCTGTCCCTGATCTTATACGTTAAGGGTTTTTTGAACTTTACATATAACGTCAAAATTTTGAAAAACTTATATGCAATCATTGTTCGCAAGCTTCACTCATTCATATCGGTTAGTTTAATTTAAAAAATCACAATAAGTTTAGCTCGTATAACTAATAAATCGAGTCAAACTCAGCTCCATAGATGGGTAAGTTTGACTTTTTTTGGGTTCGGTTTTTTTCCACACCTAGTCAATGAACCTTGCATCTTGTGGTCAAAGCCCAAAAATTTCACACGCTTGGATCCGGCACGCATACAGAATCTCTTTCTCCTACTCTTTCATTCTCATTGGCATGACCGCATTGGCGATCTGATTTGCCGAAGCCGTTCCTCATTGTTCAGGCATTTCCTCTTCTTTCTTCTTCTGAATACTAATTTATAACTTTTTTATTACTTGTCTGTGAATTTGATTTTGGTTTAGAAACGGTGAATTGGGAAATAGTGTTTGAGGTAATGACGCACAGATCTGCTGCTTATCTCGAAGTTGGTTGTACTATTGATCGTTTTCTGTTAATTTTCATGGAGTTGCTTTATTTTTATTTTTACTTTTGAATGCTTTAGGTTAGAGTTTTGTCTTTGTTTTATGTTTGTCTTCTTAATATATATACTTCAAAACAGTTTGCTTTTAATTCAATGATGTCGTTTTTACATTTGAAGATCAAGGCTTGCACAGAGTTTTATGTATAAATTGAATTACTCTTTCTATGGATCAAGTAAAAAATCAGGTCTATCGATTTTTAGGTATATTTCTGTTAAATGTAGGACTTAAAATTGAATTATCATTAGGTTATTGCCTTTTTCCTTTTACATTTCTGAACAAACATTGGGATAAAGACAAGTAATCTCTACAATTGTGGGTACAACTGAGCTCGAAATTTCGCATGTGCCTCAATTTTTTCCCGTCTATGATTTGGCTTATATTATTGTGTTAAAGTTCTTTTATTAGTATCATGGGGCGATTTTTTATACTTCTGTTTTATAGATTTTACAATTCGAGATACAAATTATGTTTCTTATGAAAACTTTTTTGTTTTTTGTTCATTAACTTTTCATTTCAGTTCTGAAGGTTAGATGTGTGTTACTTGCCATCGTTCAATGAGTTTATTTTTGTTTTGAATATCATCCGACCAGAATAAAGTTCTTTACAGGACTTGCACTATCTGGAGCGCATATCTCAGTTCTTGACGTGTTCCACCTTCTATCTATTATTAACTCCTCAATTCTCTTAATAGGGTGTCATTCATAGGTCTTATGGCTGGTCAGAGGAATAGTTATGGGAAGCGATCTCGTTCCTACTCTGATTATGGTGAAAATGGAGGAAGTAAAAGGAGAATTCATGGAGAGGACAGAGACCCATTTGTCATCGATCAGGAAGAGGCTGTTTTCCGTTATTTATGTCCTGTAAAAAAAATTGGGAGTATTATTGGCCGGGGAGGTGAAATAGTCAAGCAGCTAAGGGTAGACACAAAATCAAAGATTAGGATTGGTGAGACAGTTCCAGGATGTGATGAGCGCGTAGTTACTATGTATAGTTCTTGTAGTGAGTCTAATGAGCTAGAAGAGAGTGGTAACTTTGTATGTCCTGCTCAGGATGCCTTGTTCAAGGTGCATGACAAGGTAATGGCTGAGGACTTGCATGATGACGATTCTGAAGAAGGCCATCAAGTAATGGCTCGGCTTCTTGTTCCATCTGATCAGATCGGTTGTGTTATTGGAAAAGGTGGACAGATAGTTCAGAATATTCGTAATGATACTGGTGCACAAATTCGCATTCTTAAGGATGAACATTTACCTCACTGTGCTCTGAGATCTGATGAACTTGTGCAGGTAAATTGTATGTGTCTAATTAATAAGTGTCCTCCCTCTGCTTTATTATGGTTCTTATTTGATAATTTTATATGATGTTCACCGGTTAGCAATTCCTAGTAGTTGGATTCTTATCTGCTTGTTTCTAGTTTTATTGAGTGGATGAGAAAATAGTTTGTAATCTGGTCACAAATTGATCCGTTTATCAGTCTTTTTTCAGTTATTTAAAACCTCTATTAGCTAGGAAATATAAATATAGTTATTAGAATCATATTGCTTATGGTTCATATCATATCTTAATGTGCACAAAATTTATCAGTTTGGAAGCTCTTGATGTAATCCACCCATAATTTGTCATATCAAGATATTTTTTTGTAACAAGAAACCGATAACATTCTTCTTCAACTCAATGTTCGTTTTGATTTGTTGAAATCTAACCCCAATTGTTTTTAACTGTTCACCTTGCATATGTTTTTTCTATGCTAATTCGTAGAACGTTTCAGATATCTGGGGAAGCTTCGGTTGTAAAGAAGGCGATGTATCAAATTGCATCTCATTTACATGATAACCCATCACGATCACAGCATTTGCTGACTTCAGCTGTATCCAGTGTCTTTCCTTCTGCTGGTTCGCTTATGCCTCCTACTCATGGTGGCCCTATTATAGAATTAGCTCCTTTGATGGATCATTTCAGAGGATACAGAGGAGACTCTGGTGACTGGTCCCGGTCCCTATATTCTGCTCCTAGAGATGATAGATCTTCAAAAGAGTTCTCGGTTCATTTGGTATGTCCAATGGGAAATATTGGAGGTGTTATAGGCAAGGGTGGTGCTGTAATCAATCAGATCAGACAGGAAACTAAAGCCATCATAAAAGTTGATAGTTCAATTACTGAAGGAAATGATTGCTTGATTGCTATTTCAGCCAAGGAGGTAAAATCTAAATTTTCTTCATGTGTGATCTGTTATTGGAGCAAAGTATAAACATTTCTCTCAGATTTATGACTTGTTCACATCAGGCATTTGAAGTTCCATTTTCTCCAACAATAGAAGCTGCTGTGCGGTTGCAACCCAGATGCAGTGAGAAACTTGAAAGAGACTCTGGAATGATATCATTCACTACTCGCTTACTGGTGCCAACCTCACAAATTGGCTGCCTTATTGGTAAAGGAGGAGCAATAATTTCTGAGATGAGAAGGCTAACCAAAGCTAATATTCGTATACTTTCTAAGGAAAGTCTTCCCAAAATTGCATCTGAAGACGAGGAGATGGTGCAGGTGAAATCTAATCATTTTCTTTTGCTAAGATTTATGATTTTTTATAGTTTTTTTATCGAATCATGTATAGCTTTATTTATAGGTTACTTTAAATTCTATTTAGGATAGATCGTAGTTTGTTCAAGTATGTTATGTAGAATCAACTATATTTTAGATATTCCTTTTTAAATTGATCTCAATATTAGGCTAAGAACTCTACATACTCTCACAACTTCAATTTATGCTATACATCTTTTTGTTTTAAAAGTCTATTTAATACTGACAAGAATTGTTGTTTTTGTGTTGGTGTTACATTGGAACCATACTCAATTAGTTTTTGTCATCAGATTTCTGGGGATCTTGACGTTGCAAAGGAAGCTCTTATACAAGTAGCTACTAGATTAAGAGCCAATATTTTTGACAGGGAGGGTGCAGTATCTGCAATCCTGCCCGTTATGCCATATCTGCCATTGTCAACAGATATTTCAGATGGCCTTCGTTATGACAATAGAGATGGTAAAAGACATGGACGTGGACATTCTTATTCAAACAATTATGGTGGCTCAAGTGATGTAGCTCCTGGCGGTGGTTATGGAAGCTACAGTGATTTGCAGGTGCAGCTACATTTCATTTTTTTTTTTTTAAGATTAGAAAACACCGACTGGCTTTTTCCTTCTCGAACCCTTCCCAGGGATTCCTCTTATCCATCTGTATGTCGTGTTCATTTAGAGGCAATTTATTTGTCGTTTCCTTATTTTTTAGGATGCTGAGAGGTCCGTATATCGATTATATATTTTCAATTACTTCTATGTGATTGATTATAAACTTATGCCTTTTCTTTTGTAGGCTGGTGGTGACGGTAGAGCTTATGGAAGTTTTTCCATGGGACGTTCAGATAGTTTAGGGTAAAAATCATTCATTATTTGATCGATATTAAATAATAATACGAAAAGCGGGCAATGTTTTTTTCTCTTGGGGCTAGAAGTCCATGAAATGAGATTTTGTTAATGGCATGAGATTTATTGTTTCACTGTTAAATGATTCAATTCTCGCAATCGAGTGCTGTAAGGTTTCTCAAAGTTTTTAGATTCTCAATACTTGTGTTTTCCTGGTGTAATGTTTGGCTTCTTTCGTCAGGATATCAGGACAAAGCCATGTTTCTCGGCGCAGAAACTAATGAGTACTAGAATTAAACCATTTCTATCTTCAGGTATATTGCATTTCTTGCATACCCTTCTTTTGAAGTCACTATTAATTTTGAAAAAAGTAGGTTGATGGTGCTGGATTTATGATTGACTGATTGAATGCTTGATATAAGAAATCATCCCTACTCCTAACAAGGATTCTGATGTTATTTTTTTCCCCCTGTGACTGTCCCTCCCTATTAAAACAGCTTAGAATCTATCAGCCTGAAGCCAGCCCACTGCCTATTTTGATGAAGACCACTGTCCAAACTGGAAGACCAGACCAGATGAACCCAGATTAAACATATCCATGGCCCACCTTGGACCCTATGTGTTTGATTATCTTGTTGACTATTTAAATTTTTCATGTCCATGATACCCAAGCTACTGTTCTTAATATCGCGCTCCAATGTCCCAAGAACCTGGTAGCCTTATACCTTTTTTGCTTGCTTTTTCCGCATAATTATTTTTGTGAAAATTATGAAATCTTGTTTTTCTCTCATCCTGGTCATCTGTAATGGCTTGACTTTATAATATATGCCGAAGAATGTAAGAGAAGAGTTGAGTTGTTTACTGTTTTTCTAGTTACCGATCAAAAAGGCTTTTTTTTTGTTTTATTTTGTTGGAGGATTTCTAACATCATTCCATTGCAGGGATTTAATGTTTCTATTTTTCCTCTTAACTGAACTCAAGTAGCATTAATATTTCGAGCTCAAACAGTTATTACATGTGCTTTTCTTGGTAAGGAGCGAAGGTAAGTGTTTACAGGATGTGAGGAAAGAGACGGATAGAGATGGATTTTAGTTTAGTTTGTCCATGTACATAATTTTTACTCAAAACCTCATAGATCACAACAGCCTAATACCAATATACGTTGCCTACGGGTTAGGAGTCAAGTTTACGCCACATTGGTAATTGTCATGGCAAAAAACTTCAGTTTTTGTCATATATAATTCTCCACTAAAAAACCTTGTTGGGATTGAGTATTAATGAGTGGGAATTGCTTTGTCAATCTACAATTTAGGCCCATATTGTCAATTGATATGGCAGAAAACTTAGTTTTCGTCAACTATAAGGCTCCATTCAGAAAACTCTATGTGATTGAGCATTAATTTTGTGGGAATTGTTGTGTCAATTCACAATCTAGGTTTTTTATACAGCTGATTTGGCAGGTTCCAGGTGGTTCTCAATACGTACAGGTGACGTGTATTGGTTATGCATTTCCTTCTCTTTTCTGTCATTGAGGTGAACTTATGCACATTATTCATTCATGCATCCTCTCATCTTAGAATATGATAGTATTAGTGCATGGCACGTTTCTTTCAGCCCAAGCAGGAGAAGCCCTTTTTTGATCATTAGATGTTGTTTCTGCTTATTTTATGCCTAGATTGGTTTGGTATTTGATTTCTGCTTGTTCTTGGCCCATGTTTGTTGCAATTGACAACTTATCTTCACTTTATTATTCTTTTCTGTTGTGTTGAAAGCTCAGAACTAATTAGAAATAAAGTGTTCTTCACTTTGTTGTGCAATTTGTTTCATTTTGAACTAGTTGATTATATGACAAAAAGAAGTCAAAAGATAAACTTTGTGCAGAGATTTTAGGCAGAAGTCATGACTTTAGCAGCAATTGTAGTAAATTTTGGCCACCTAACTCACCCCCCTCCTTAATAGTACAAGTTTTTAGAGAGACGTCTATTTAATTCCATTTAAGACAGAAGCTTTTACTATGCCTTTATTTTCAATGCATTCACATATTCAACAAGACCCTCTCGAGTAGTTGGTTTTCAGCCCCAATTATCATAATATACAGCTATATTTTTGCCTCCAAATTGACTGAAATTTATTTGTAATTTCATCTTTTCTCTTTATTTATTATTTTCTCTCTTTAAAACTAACTGGTAGTCGGTAGATTAGGATGATTCTGTAGGGCAAGTCATATTGTAGGAGACTAAGAGACCCATTGGACAGTCAAATCAAGCAGTAGAAGAATAGTATTGAAAATTGATTTGCCTGTGACTGTGTCTGTGAGTAATAAATAGAACTGAGTTAAGAAGGACGAAAGATGCTCAGATTCTGCGCCTGTTTCGTCTGTCAAAGAAACTTTTTTAACATCATCAATGGCTTTCATTGTTACGGAAGAACAGTGACGACCTTTACTTTCTCTCTCTATAAACACTTGCCCTCATTCCTGCTTTTCCCATTCGCCCATTCTCTGTCATCCTTCCTCTCTTGCCCAATCCTCTTCTTCTCTCTTTCCCTCTTCTTTCCTCGTTGCTTTCTGTTGTTTTTTTCACCAAAAAAATGGAGCTTTTTTCTGTCTTTCTTCTTTGGGAAATCCCCTACTCTCTCTCTCTCTCTCTCTGACGAAAAAAATATTTTTGTTTTGTGGGTATGTTTTAATTGTTTTGTTAGACCCATAAGTTGAGGAAAAATGTTTTCTTTTTTAATTTTTAATTTGGGATTCATGGTAAATGTGGTTCGCTTGGAATGTTTCATCAACAATCTTGCATGTGGAAATGAGGTCATGTTGTGCAGCCAAGGATGACTTGCCGGAAATCGAATCTTGTACAAGCTTGATAACCCCGTAATAAGCAAAGCACATCATAATCTAAGGTTTACTATGTTTCAGTTTGACGAAAAAGTTTATCGGCAAGTCGTCTCTGGCTATACTGCAGCCGCCTTTTCTCATGCTAGATTTACGATGATATTACAGATGATCGAGGAGTAGTGCTGAAATGGAGATTCAATTTCCCTCCGATGGAATCCTGCTTCAGAGAGTGAGACTTTTTAAATTTTGTATTTTTTAATATAAAACATATATAAACTTGTTATTTTCTTCTGGTTTTTGTGAAGACAAGCACATAACTTATTTGGGTAGAGATGTTAAGGTGCGGATCTACAAATGTGTTTGTTGTTTTGACTCAAAAGGGTGATGGAATCAAGTGGAATGGTTTTTGATAAAATGGTGAGTCAACTGCCTCACTTTCCCTAATGCTTCTTCCCTTTTTGGGTATGTTTTGATGGAGCTGGAAGGACAGGTGATCTCATATTTTGCCTAAGAGTAGACCAACTTTTAAGGGCAGGTATCTTTCATTTTTAATATCTACAATAGCGACACTCCAATTTGCATGGAAATGCCTATAAATTAACCTTCTATCCATCTCTGCTCTTCACCACATAGTCTAATACAAAGCCTCTAGAAAAAAATTGAAAATTTCCCACAAAAAAAGTAAGATGAAGGGAGGAGCTATTGAGACTGCTGAAGCAAAGAGTTCGAACCTGAAAGCCGGGGTGAACCGAGGTGTATCAATACTCGACTTCATCCTCAGAGTAATTGCAATTGTCGGCGCTCTCGGGAGCGATAGCCATGGGAACGACCAATGAAACACTATCCTTTTTCACTCAGTTGAGCCGCTTCAGGGCGGAGTACAATGATCTTCCGACGTTCACGTAGGTTTCTTCAAACTTTTCGGTGGTTTTTTGGGGAAGTCGATACTTATAAATCACTTTGTCTCTGAACATGTTTTTTGTAGTTGCCAACGCCATCGCCATCGCCATCGCCATCGCCAGTGGGTATATCATTCTCTCACTTCCTCTCTCTATCTTCCATATCTTCAGGAGCAAGGCTCAAAACACTCGAATTCTGTTAGTCTTTTCGGACACGGTAATTCTTCCTCGACCTCAAACACATTCAGTAATGTCCAATCCAACTCTATTCAATCTGCTCATTTATCAACATTTTGATAACTTTCTTCCAAAATAAACTCTCCAATCAGCAAGAACTTAAGAGGGCGTTGACTCTTAATACAGGCAATGCTGGCGCTTTTGACAGCCGGAGCTTCGGCAGCAGCAGCAATCGTATACTTAGCCCACAAGGGCAACGCCAAGGCAAAACTGGCTGGCAATTTGCCAACAGTTCAACTCCTTCTGCGAGCGGTTCTCTGGCTCTTTGATTGGCTCCTTTGTAGGAGTTGTCATGCTTGTTCTGTTGATTCTGTTATATGGTGTGGCCCTATCTCGCCGTTGACGGAGTATAACAAGTCCACGTTCTGTGTGTTTAGTTCTTCTCAGCAAAATGACAGTGTTTGAGTGAAAAGAATGATTTTGTATAATGCTTGATTGTGTTTCTTTTTCTTTGTTTGAAATGTAAGAGAATCAACAATTTGTCTTGGTAAGTAGAATCTCAGTTCCCATGCGGATATATGGCCTTGAGTTTAACCGAAAATGTCTCTTGAACTTCCTTCCCTACCTTTGTACAAGCATGTGTCTCCTACAAGTGTGATTAAGAATAAGATATCGTGCTTATAAAACGAGGACACAACTAAAAAAATCGCTCATATGTTCGTAGAATAAACTCACCTCTGATCCGACAATGTTAACACTTGGCGTATTTTGATGGGTTGGGTTTAGAATCGAACAAATGCATTGGAGAGGAAGAATCCGCTTCGATTAGACTACAACCAGCCTCTTTCTTCACCCCACTGTCATCCATCATTTTCCTCGTTTTCTCAACGCCATCCCACTCCCCATAGAAAGCATAAATGTTAGAGAGAAGAACAAAATCCCCACTCTCATCGCTCCTCATGTTGAGTAATCGCTTGTGTGCACGCCTCCCCAATTCGACATTTCCGTGAATTTTACAAGCTCCGAGCAGAGTCCTCCAGATAATGGCATTTGGTTCGATCTCCATTTTGTCTATGAAATCAAACGCCTCATTTAGTAAACCGGACCGCCCTAACATGTCCACCATACACCCATAATGCCTTATGTTTGGCTCGATTTTATACTCATTCCTCATGAGATTGAAGTAAGAACGTCCTTCTTTGACTTTTCCGGCATGACTGCAGGCAATCAAAACACCGACAAAACTGATCTCATTTGGCCGGATCTTCATCCAGAGCATCTCCGTGAACAGATTGATTGAATCCTCCGCGTGTCCATGAAAAGCTAATCCTGCTATTACTGAATTCCATGACGAAACATCCTTCTCTCTCATCCCTCTGAATACTTTCATGGCCTCCTCAATATTTCCACACTTGGCATACATGTCTATAAGTGCATTGCAAAGAAAAGTGCTTAAATCTCTTGGACCCATCTCCAAAATTGAAGAATGTAGCTTCTGTCCAAATTCCAAATCTCGTAATTCCGTACAAGCCGATAAAAGACTTAACATTGTCACTTCGTCTGGCTGTTCGCCTATGCTTTTCATCTCCTCGAACATCTTCAACGCCTCGTTATTGGACCCTGAAAGCACATACCCAGCAATCATCGCATTCCATGTCACCACATCTCTCTTAGGAACTTCATCAAATAGTTCCCTTGCGCTTTCCATCTTTCCTTGCTTTGCATAGGCTGTTATCATCACATTCCAAGACACCAAATCTCTTTCAGGCATTTCATCAAACAGTCTTCGTGCAGCATCTAATTCGGCCCTCCTTGCATATCCGGACGTTAAAGCTGACCAAGGAACAACGTCCGTTTTCGAAGAATTATCAAACAGTTCTTTCGCAATGTTCAAATTCCCACAATTAGCATGAAAATAAATCAAGGTATTTCTAACAAACTTATTCGATTCAAACCCAAATTTCACAACCCTCCCATGAATACCAAACCCTAATTCAACCAACAAAAGCTTGGTGCACGCCTTAAGTAAAAATGGGAAAGTGAAGCAATCAGGCTTAACTCCCCGATCTTCCATCTGGGTATAAATAGAAATCGCATTAATCGGCTTTACACTTTGAGCCGAACCTCTGATCATAGTGTTCCACATGAAGATATCCGGTTGAGTAATACGAGGAAAGAGTTGATGGGCGTAGTGTATTGCCCCTGAAATGGATACGGCAGTTGAGAAAAGGAGCTCTCTTAGGGAAGGAGGACTTGAATTGAAGCCATTGACGAGGAGGGAAGCGTGAACCTGCTTCACAGTTCGAAGGTCGGTGCATTTTTGCCACAGGCTTGAGCGATGCCGACGATTTGTGCTCCGGTCGTTCGGTCTTCTCCGGATCATCACCCTCCCTCTTCACTCACTTCTCAATTCTCATTTTCAATGAAGTGATTTTTCATTTATACGTTCTCAAGCTACTCGTTGAAGCTTCCTCGCCAGATAACACTTAGATTAATGAAATAATTATGCTTATTAACATCTTCCTTAACTAAATCTTGTCTTATTTATTTGTTAAATTGCAATATAGTCCTTGTACTCAGTGGTCACTACATTTGATACTTTAAACAAGTTTGTTTTAGCAAAGCGACCATTGTCCTTCGGGTTCATTAACAAAATGGCCCCTAGTAGAATAAATTATGTTATATATTTCTCCCTTTTTTTTTTTGTATTTGCACCCACACTTTTGAGCATGATTTTGAACACGTTACTCAGATGAATTATCTTCGACTATTCTAAATCGAGTGTGATATCAAGCATATGTAAAAAAAATCAAGTGAATTAAGGTAATAATACAAAATTAACAAAAAAATATAAAAAATTTAATTAATTTTTATTCAGGTCGGTCGTTTGATACACTATAAAAGTAATTTTGCTCAAAAAATTAAGGGCGTCAATTATTTGTAACTCCTAAGTACATGAGCTATGATGAATAGATTGTATCACGAATCATGAAGTGATATTTTGACCAAATAAATGAGGTTGGTCGTGAATTCGTTATTCATGATCAAACAATACTGAGATTGAGATATTGGCTTTTTATTTTTCGTCATTTTGCTTGATGATTATTTTTTTATCATTCTTTCAAGGAGATCAAAATGAAAGATTAAAAAAAAAAATCATGGTATTTGGTTATTTTTTATTTTATTCATGGCATCTAATTTATTAACTTAATAATTGATAATTTACAATATTGTCCCAATTTCTATATCAGGAATATAACAGAGGATTGATTAAATTGTTTGATTGTACAAGGAGTGATGGTATATTTGTTTCATTACCATAGTATTAAAAAAAATGTAATGTTAACTTAAGTGCTTATAAACATAATAATTTCAAATTAAACGGATTGGTTACTATAAATAAGGCAAGTTCAAAGTAAATATCTAAAGAATATAATCATATAATCACTATTTTAAAGACAATGATTCTGTTTATTTGTTTTAATATCTGATTCGATCATAACCACCCATTTGCAGCCACGTGGCTGTCCTCTGTTATGGCTTCATGTCGGAAAAGTTGAAGCATGGCCCACACTCGCACATAAACCCGTGCGGTGATTGGTCAAAGCCAGGTTCGGCTTCAGTCTTTCGACCCATCCAATGACAGCTCTTCAAATGACTGACTTTTGCTCCACCTCCGTCGGCTGCGGCGCCATGATCGAATTCTGACCGTAGGATTAAAGAAGTTGCCCAGACGGCTGAAATTCCTGAAAAATAGCTCAAGTAGCCACGCGTCATTAGTGTATAGTTAAATTGCTTCCTAAAAGAGGATAAGCATGCTATTTTTGGATTATTTAAGCTTAATTAAGGATTAATGAATACTAAACCTCAATTATTGGTGGTCATCACCTACTTATAATTACTTTAGAATCCCACTTTTCTTATTTTAAAGTAATTGTAACACTAGTTTAAATGGAATATATGCTCGAGCATTTATCCACGACACGCCGAAGACGAAGTATAAAGTAATTTATATTAAATGATCGAGTAACATTATTAAGAATTTTAATATGTTGTTAGTCCTATCATATTTGAAAAATTAAAATATAATATCTATAAGTAGCGGTCGATTTTATATATGTTAAATTTCATTTACATTGTTGATAATTTTGTCATTTGTTCAATTTTCAAAGTCAACCCTATGCAGTCGGAAATTATCTTAGAAGTTGATTCCTCGATAAAAAAAAAAAGGTCTAGCCATTAAAATGCAACTTTTAATTGTGATATAATAATTCGACTAAGTCAAATACTTACAAAAACATGAACTAAAAATTACGTCCAATTTTTGCTCGGTTCGGATTGTGATCAGGCAATAACTATAAACCGAACCCTAAGAAAACACAATGGTATTGTAAATAAAGATATGTTTCATAGACTCATGTACGAGAAATATTGCGATAACCTATGGTTTTTAGTAAATTACATTACACATTCGTAACAAAAAAAAAATATACTAATTCGCTTGCTTGCGAGTACCCGTGTCATTAAATATCTTTATTTAGTATGAATTATTTATCCATGGGTAACTTTATTTTTGTGGGAATTAGGATAATAGTTTTTTTTTTTTTTTTAAATTATACTTTTGTTTGGACAAATTATTGAATTATATTTTTCTATTATATTCATGTTTTAGTAATATTTCAATAATTATTGTTCTTGTCACATTCTACTAAGATAACATCGAAAATTATTAATGTTTGCAAATTATAAAATATTAGTTTATGGGAGCGAAAGACAAGATGATAAAGTTTTAGTACTATAAATATATAAATTTGATTGATGTAAAGTGTAATAATTTAATTATGAATTGTTTTAACAAAAAAAAAAAAAAAAAGACAAATGCGTAAAGTTTTAGTGAAATTTGTTGGAGCGATTTGTTTAGCTAGATTCCAAATTTAAGAAGTAAAATCGAAGATTTCAATTGTACAAACTTGGTCGGAATCACGTCGAACTAGTGTTTTTTTACTTGTTGAAAAATTAACCTTACACCAATCAAAACCGAACCGACAAATCAAATTTGGTTTCGATTCCTACATGTAGAAACCGAACCCGTCTAATTTGAGATAGAATTGAACTTAACCAGTCCGGTACCATGCCCAATTAGATAAGACATAGACTTTGAATCCATTCTTTCAACTAGAATTTAGAGCTAATTACAGTTTAATTAGCAAATAATTAATTAAACGACGAGAGATTAATTAACTTTAATTACATCCAAATTAAGTAAATGAGGTGAAATGATCCTGGTCAGTGGATGAAAAACTTTGCCTTCCAATCCACGACTCTGCCCTTCCTTCCATCCCCAAGAACCAGTATATTTTAAGGGTTTCTCTCCCTCCAAACACAGTCTTAAACCTTTCTAATTTCCTCCATTTTTCTGCTAATTTTTGAAAAATACTGTGTTTTTAGAGAAACCCATTTTCAGTTTTTGATTACTTTCTCAGGTTTTCTGCCATGGAAAGCCTAAAATCTTCCAAGTTCGATCAAAACTGTGACCAAATAGAATTACCACCTGGTTTTCGATTCCATCCCACTGATGAAGAGCTAATTACCCATTATCTGTCCCCTAAAGTTATGAACAATTTCTTCTGTGCAATTGCGATTGGAGAAGTGGATTTGAACCAATGTGAGCCTTGGGATTTGCCCGGTAAAGCTTCGACCAGAGAATCTCTTAATTTTGCTGTGTGTTTATGGAGTTTTGCTTCTGATTCTAGTGTTTTTTTTTTTTTTAAATTTTTTGTAGGAAGAGCGAAAATGGGGGAGAAAGAGTGGTATTTTTTCTGCGTTAGAGACAGAAAATACCCAACTGGGTTAAGAACAAACAGGGCGACTGAAGCTGGATATTGGAAAGCAACTGGAAAAGATAAGGAGATTTACAGAGAGAAAACCATAATTGGAATGAAGAAGACTTTGGTTTTTTACAGAGGACGAGCACCAAAGGGACAGAAATCTAGCTGGGTTATGCACGAATATCGATTGCATGGCACGGATTCTGTTTACAATCTTCCAAAAACGACGAAGGTTAGATATTTTCTTCTTTAATTTTTCCTTCTGAAATGGTTTTAATGGCGGTTTTCTGAGAGTTTTGCATGGGTGTTTTTACTTTTTCAGGATGAATGGGTGGTTTGCAGAGTTTTTGAGAAGAATTCTGGTTCCAAAAAAACAAATATTTCTGGGTTTGAGTTGAATTCTTCCTCTGTTCTTCCTCCATTAATGGATTCATCTTCTCCAATGGATGACATGAAAGTAAACCCATCTGAAATTCTCTCTGTTTCAAACTCTTTCTACCCACGTCAGATTTCTCCTCCTTTTTCCAACTTCCAAAACCCAGAATTTTCTCTGCTGCCAAACAGCAATTTCTTCAACTTGCTGCTGGAAAACCAACTTCTAGATATGAAGCAGATTTCCACAGCTGAACTCTCTCCTGAAGCAGGATTAAGCACTGATATTTCTTCGGTAATATCGAATCATGAAATTGGACAAGACGATCCATCGACCCAACCTGTTGATCTTGACTGTCTGTGGAATTATTGAAGCTTTTCTCGGGAAAAATGAATCAGGATTCCAAATTATTAAATTGTATAGAAATAGATTATCAGCATATACTAAATTAGAAACAAAGTTAGTGCATGTATTACTATTATTGGCAATTAATTCTTAAACTTGGTCGGAAGTTTTCATCTATTGTCTCTGTTTTAGTAATAGTTTTACTCGGATATATCTCAAGTTTTCAACGACGAGAAAAAGCATCAGCACTTAACATATTACAAAACGACTCCAGATGTTCGTATTTTATTACGTGATTTTTTGCATCTTGAAATAAAATTCAAAATTAGATAAGCTAACTTTGTGGATTGTAAATTACGATTCAATGAATTTTAGTTTGATCAGTAACTTTAGCTGAGGAATGTGTTGCCATTTTCTCCTTCTTTCTCTAGAAATTAGGCCACCAACTAAAGGTTAATAAATTGCAGAGTATTAACTATTATTATTACGTCACATAAAAAATTGTTTGAGCAATTTGTCCAAGTAGATGATGTTGCTCTGCTTCCTAACAAACACAAAACCGACACTCGAAATTATACGAAAAAATGTAGATTAAGTTTGAGCTTAGTACAGTCTAATTCTTAATGCATTTTGAGATTAAAATCAAATATTAGGTTTACTTTATAAAGTTTACGCTTCAAAAATAAAAAATGATGTGTCAAATCCACATACAAGTTAATTCACATTGAAGGTCTACGTGAATAGGAAAATTAAATATTTCTTTAATTATTTAATTTTTAACTGGGAATAAAAATGCATGTATATATTCTAATTTTTCTTTACCTAAAAAGAGCATCCAATAAATAAATAGAGAATTTACTAAATTGAAATAAGAAATAAATAAATGAAGGAAATGAAACTTATCTTGATATTCAGAATCATTAAAAGATAATTTATGTTGCTTACGGACGTAGTTTAAATCTTTCCTATTTTTGCTTGTAAACTGCATGCACTAATAACCTCTCTCTCTCTCTCTCTCTCTCTCTCTCTCTCTCTCTCTCTCTCTCTCTGAAAATATAATATTGTGGTACCAAATAACTTCTTCAAAGATAAAATTAAATATTAAACGTAATATTACTCTTAAATTATACCCGATGTGTTCTCACTGAAAAGCATAATAATTAATATAGATGGACTTCATCAGATGATTATGTCACACAAGAGAAATGCAATAATTTTTAGTCTTGTTATATAAATTAGGGGTGTACAAAACATATCTGGACCGACGAACCGACCTATTTGGTTCGGTTCTGGTCGGTTTTTGTTTTAAAAAAATAAATTTCGGTTCTGCTTAAGCAGAACCGAAATATTCGGTTCGATTTTCGGGTTTATTGACAAAAACCCGAAAACCCGAACCAGACCACATAAGAGAGGAAGAAATTAAAAATCTGCATTCTGCAGAAATTGAACCTAATTTTTTGTTTCTGTCGAAACTCGAACGCTCTGAACTGAAGTCGAAAAATCAGAGGAGAGGGGAGAGCCAGAGAGTAGGGTTGTCTCGCGCTCACCGTCGCCGTCGCCGAAACCGAAGCCGAAGCCGAAGGCCCGAAGCCTTCAATCTTTAGTTCAACGTCGATCTTCTCTCTCAACCGTCGCCGACGCCTTCAATCTGAACCGGAGCTCTCTGGACTCTGAGTAAGTATCAACAACAGCTATTCATTTCCTTGCACGTCACACCCACGTCGCACCCACCTCTATTTTACGTTCACTGTGCTTCTGTTCTTGGGAGACTCTTCGGACGTGACCGAGAGCATTTGTTTGTGTTAGTTTTTCAGTATATTATAATTTCGTTTTGCTCTTTTTGTTGCTGTTTTGTGATAATTTAGTTGTTTTTGCTGTTGTTGGTTTTGTTTTGGCCCGTATGTTTCAACTTATTTGCTGTTTTTGTTGGTGTTTTGGGATGATTTACAGTGAATCATGTTTTGTTGTTGTTTTTGTTTATGTTAATTTTATGTTACTTTTTTTGTTAGATTAATAGGAAAACCGGAACCGGACCAGAACCGGAACCGAAATTCTGGTCCGGTCCTTAAAAAAATTTTGATGGTACCGGTCCTAAAAATCAAAAATCGAATATTATTGCTCCGATCCTAATTTTTCTCAAAAACCGGACCAGACCGGACCTCGTACACCCCTAATATAAATGGAAGATTTTGAAAAAGTTTGATTAACTTGACAGATATGCTCTTTGTTTTATTGCTTCTTCAATATAGAAATAATGGGACAAAAGACTTTCCTCACTTGGCTTTGATTTTGGGTGGAAAATGCAAGACTTTTTTTAACATTTTCTTTTGTTTGAGTGATTTTGTGGTAGTCTATCTTATGACGACAAAGGGGATCCAATATCAAATAAGTATAAGAGACTGATTCATACAAAGACAGATGCACAATTATATATTACAATGTAGAGTTAAGTGATCCATAAATGGAGTTTTCATTTAACTTAATACATTATGCTTTAAGGTAAAATTTAAAAACAAAACCTTAGTGTCTCCAACCTAAACAGACAATATAATATTAACGGCAATAAGACGCCACAAATTCTAACTTGAATATTATTACGAAAAGATTAATAAGAAAGCATATTACTAATATAAGAAAGATGATCACTATTTAGAGTCAATATCTCAAAATCTACAAGTTTTGTGAATTTAGAACCTTGAAGGAGGCATCTTTCGTAGCCGCTGTTGTTTTTTTGTATACTTTTTGGATAATCTTACGTTTAACCTCTAATTTTACCTCATATTCTAACTTCTTGACGTGACATTCATTAGTTAATGTAAATAATATGATACGTTACAAATAATTAAAATAAGTCAGTAATTATATTCATTAACGAATGACACGTCTGGAGATAAGAACTACAAGCTAAAACAGAAAGATAAACATTAAATTACTCATAACTTTTTTTAGCCTTTTTGTTTAGTAGAAAAAATTACGAAAGTTACTCCCTTCTATCAAATATTCCTTTGTCTTGTCTTCTAGGGATACTATGGAACGTTAAAACAACAATGCACAAATTTTTTTACTTCAAAATCACAAATAGAAAAAAAAAAATGTGGGTAAACGAAAAGAATTCACATGTCTAAGAGGGTTACAAGAAAGCATTTACGCAATTCTATCAAAAGTAAAATAAAACCCTAGGATTAGTTCGTGGTATAAATGTAGGTTCAATTTAGTCTATTGCCCTGATTCCTTCATTCTAATGATAAACTCTTGAAAAAGCTCATACTTTAATTCTACCATTTATGTCGCACAATTTATCTGCTACAACCATAAACTCTCAAAAAAATCTCATATTTTAGTTTCCCGACTTATGGTTCATTGTGAGCTTTTCACGTGCGATCGTATATACTCAATCTCTATGTCTCTCACAATCTTTTTGTTTCTCTTGTTGGAATTAATTATCTCCACGATGATTAATAATATTAATCCTATTATATGGTTTAATAAATACATTAATTATAGAAAAATGACATGTGTATTAACTTCTTACACTCATATTACGTGTAAATTTTCTCAATGATGGTTAGAGAAATAAATGAAACGTAAAAACTATTTTTAGGTCTCTAAGCCAAAATCTCCATTTTTTGAAATACACCATCTAAAGGGAGATTAAATTGGTTTTAGAAGAACCAAACTTAAGCATTAAACAGAAATGACCGGAGGTACGCTTGATCACTTAATTCCGCATTAGATCTAAATATTTTGAGTTTACCATGATTAGATCGTTTCTTAATTTGGTATCAGAGCATAGTTGGTAACCTCTGCCTTTTCATTAATGAAGATTTTGAAATTAGGGCATAAATCTTGTGTTTTGTTTTGGATTTTGATATTAAAAATATTTATGGAATTTGATTTCTATTATTTCTGGGTTAATTTGGCATGATTTTGGTGTGATATTGATGGAAAACCTGTCGGGTTTTCATTTGGGTCGAAACCGGGTCGTTTGGAACCGGCTAGATGTTGAAGATGACGAATTTTTGTACTAGTGCACTATTCTGTGTTGTTGCACCATAGTCGTTTTGTACCTGTACATTATTTTGTTTTTTTTTGCTGCCACACAATAAAAAACTGTTATTCCTTTATAGCAATGTTTTTGTGGTGGCATAATCTTACAATAAAGTTAGTACAGTACATGATGTCACACGAACAATAATTTTGGTAATTCACATTGTTTATATTTTTTGGACATATTATATGAACATTATTGTGAATTAAATTTAATGTCAAATGATTCATGTGATTTACTAATTAGAGAGTAGCCACAACATCTTTAATTAGGTTAAATGAAATATAAGTATTTAGAATCATATTAAGACATTATTTGTAATTAATTTCATTTAATATGATAGATTTTATCCTACGAGAATTTCTATTATGTTTATGTGATTAATTATGATGAAATATCATATCATATTTTCTAATTTATCCACAGGACTTAGGAAAATGAACATGATTTGATAGTTTTATCATAAAGTTATAAATGTATTTGATTGAAATAAAGTTATAAATATTTTTTAAGCATGATTTACATTGGTGAAGTATGACTTATGTTTATTTGTCTCATTTTAAATTTAAGCATATGCGATTAAATTTTATGCATTTATGATAACTGGTGGTGTTTCTGATATTAAGTGTTAGATTCCCGAAATTGTGGGTGATAATTATAAAATCTGGAAAGAGAGGATTCTTCTTCATTTGGGATGCTTGGATATTGATGATACTATAAGGAAAGGCGAGCCAATCATTGATGATAAGAATACTCTACATGATTCAACTTTTCATGAACGATGAGATCGGTCTAACCGTCTCAGTATGATGTTCATAAAGACTAAAATATCTGAGAGTATTCGTGGTTCGATTGAGAAGCATAAGAATGTCAAAGCATTACTGAAAGCGATTGATGAACAGTTCGCGACTTCTAATAAAGCTTTTTCCAATACCCTTATAGTCAAGTTCACATCCACGAGGCTCACTTCAGTGAAAGATGTGCGTGAGCACATCATGAAGCTACGAGACATTACGCCTTAGCTTAAAAGACTTGAGGTTGAGATGTCAGAGTCTTTCTTGGTGCATTACATACTGGCGACTCTTCCATCAGCATATGGAGCCTTTAAGATCTCCTATAACACACATAAGGAGATATGATCAATTAATGAGCTTATGACCATGTGTGTTCAGGAAGAGAATAGGCTGGCGATGGATTTGGGCGAGAGTGCACTTACAGTTACGTATGAGAAGGATCAGAAAGCTTGTAAGCCAAAGGGAAAAGGGAAAATACCGGCAACCGGAGGAATTAAGAAAAACTCGAAGGATATAAGGTGCTTCTTTTGTAACAAGAATAGACACATAAAGAAAAATTGCCCGAAATTTCTGATATGACTTGAGAAGAAAGGTAACTTGATCTCTTTTGTTTGTTACGAATCTAATATGGTTGACATTAATTATAACACATAGTTGGTTGATTCTGGTTCTACAATCCATGTTTTTAACACCTTACAGTGTAACACCCGACAATTTCGGCCAGGTGATTTTCTTAACCATTTTAATTGTCACCTTTTTATTGACCTTTATGATTTTAAATTTAATGCCAAGACTTATTTATTACAAGTTGAGTGAAACTAGGTTGGGTGGAAAATTTGTAATTAAGGTGGATTTTAATTGGTATAAATAGGTTATAAGAATTCTTAAACCCCATTAAAACCTCACTGTAGCCGACATTTCCTCTCTCAGCGATTCCCTTCCATCCAGAGCTCCATTCTCTGCCAGCTATTCCTTCGCCGGTGACCAGTTCTTCAGCCTCCACTTCGACAATCCACGCTCTAGGTAAGGCTTAGACAATGTAGTTACTGGGTAGTTACTTAGAGCTCTGTCTTCGGCTAGAAATTGAGGTTTCGGATTCTTCACTAACAGAGTAATGGTAGTGACAATCATGATCTGTGTTTAGTAATGACATTTCTGATTCGATTCTGGACATTAAGATAACAGACCGTGTTTAGTTGTTAGACTTAATCCGGTTATTTAGGTTCTGGAAGTTTAATCTGTACACACTAGGTGCTCTACTAGGAAGATTTAGAAATATTTATGTTAGATACTAGGATGACTTTTAGTTAGGATTTTGATTTAACACTGTAATGTGAAATGTTTCTAGGTGAAGAAGTTTAAGAGAAGTGCTCAAGCTTGCTAAGAAAATCAGGTAAGTGAGTGAGTAAGACCTCCGGCCATTAGGGCCCTACATCACAAGGGTACTAAGTAGAAGTTGTTTATGATGATAAAAGTACCTGTGCTAACGTCTGGTTGTCTTCAGTACTCGAATTGATGTTATGATTCTTTGATGAATGACTGATTTGTTCAGTAGGCTGATGAACTAAGATTACTCATGCTCATGCATCATGAATATTTCTCAAGCATATTAAGTCTTGTCGCTTTGTGATCGGATGAAGTCTAATGAATCACGTGGGATGCATGTGTCAATCGGTAGAAGCCGATATTAAGTCTTGTCGCTTTGTGATCGGATGAAGTCTAATGAATCACGTGGGATGCATGTGTCAATCGGTAGAAGCCGATATTAAGTCTTGTCGCTTTGTGATCGGATGAAGTCTAATGAATCACGTGGGATGCATGTGTCAATCGGTAGAAGCCGATATTAAGTCTTGTCGCTTTGTGATCGGATGAAGTCTAATGAATCACGTGGGATGCATGTGTCAATCGGTAGAAGCCGATATTAAGTCTTGTCGCTTTGTGATCGGATGAAGTCTAATGAATCACGTGGGATGCATGTGTCAATCGGTAGAAGCCGATATTAAGTCTTGTCGCTTTGTGATCGGATGAAGTCTAATGAATCACGTGGGATGCATGTGTCAATCGGTAGAAGCCGATATTAAGTCTTGTCGCTTTGTGATCGGATGAAGTTCGGGTTGTCAGTGAGTGGCTGGAAAGGCGATTTCAACTCCTGGTTACTACTTTTATTGTATTAGTAAGGTTATGAATACTGAGGTCTATGTAGGATGCTTTCTTAAAACAATGGATACTGGAACCTGACTGACTAACTTCTGAGTTTGAGAATAATCGTGAAATGATAGAATGATTTGTTTTGTTAGAGTCTCTCGCTACACGTATTCTAGATGAGACTATGGTCCAATTGTGTGTTAGTTTATTCAATCATGTTGAAGTTTGTGAAAGTCTGAAAGTTTCCTATCTATCGGATGATGTCTTCCATCGGATGATGTCTTCCATCGGGTGATGTCTTCCATCGGGTGATGTCTTCCATCGGATGATGTCTTCGATCGGATGATGTCTTCTATCGGTTGATGTCTTCCATCGGATGATGTCTTCCATCGGATGATGTCTTCTATCGAAATGAGGTTTAATAAATCACATGAGATGTATGTGTCAATCGGTAGAAACCGATATTAAGTCTTGTCGTTTTGTGATCGGATGAAGTCTAATGAGTCACGTGATGTGCATGTGTCAATCGGTAGAAGCCGATATTAAGTCTTGTCGCTTTGTGATCGGATGAAGTCTAATGAATCACGTGGGATGCATGTGTCAATCGGTAGAAGTTGTTTATTTATATCGGAAGGAGTTTAATGAGTCAAGTGGGTTGCACGTGACAATCAGTAGATGTCGTTGTTTAATACTATCGGTAGAAGTGGAAATTATGTTTTGTCATTTTGCGATCGGCAGATGCGAGAAGAAAGTCTTGTCGTTTTGCGATCGGTAGATGTCCTTTGATTTTCAATTCCCTCAGTCAAAAGCCTTAACGTTTTGTCTATTTATAAGTGTTGTCTACTTATTGAGTTTTCCGCTGTAAAGTCGAGGGTTAAAGATAGAATTATCATCACTGAGAGAAAATTTAAAATTTTCCGTAATTTCTCTTAGTTCAGTTCAATGCTTTTGGTAGCAAAACCAGGTCTGGAAGACTCGGGGCGTTACAATTATGGTATCAGAGCTAAACCGGGTTTTAAAATCGATTCTGTAGACTGCCTTCCAGCACTGACTGCCACCTGAGTACACTCCAGCAACTGTAAGTATTTACGATTTTTTTAATGTTATTACGTTAAGATGTGTTTATGATTACTTGTTTAGGAATCTCAAAATGGTAAGAGGTCAACAAAGAGAGAGCAATGAGGATAGTAACACCATCACGCAGCTAACCGAGTTGGTTATCCGCCAGTCCCGCCAAATTGAGCAGTAGGTGACTGCTAGGGATGAGCAGGGGAATTTTAGCTCAAATACGACTCAAGACAATGGAAGCGAGCGTTTTTCCCGCCTTCGACCTCCTGTATTCAATGGTCAAGTTTCGGATCCTATTTATGCTGAGGAGTGGATTCGGACAATTGAGGACATGTTCAAGTATGCCAAGGTCGATGAAGGGGACAAGGTCACATGTGCTGTTTTTCATCCTGCTTTGGGTGCAAGGCATTGGTGGGACTCAATTCAAAGCACTACGAATGCGGAAACTATGACTTGGGCGTGGTTCAAGATGGCCTTTTATGACAAGTATTTTAGCCGAGCGGTTCGGGCCAGTAAAAAGATGGAGTTTATGCAGCTACGCCAAACCGATACTGTGGCTGACTACATCTGGAAGTTTGAGGCCTTGTCCAGGTTTGCACCCCGTCTGGTGGATGATGAGGAAGACAAGATTCACCAGTTTTTCCATGGACTGAAGCCGAGCCTCTTCCACGGAGTAAAGACTGCAGGGATCCATAACATACCTTATTCCGAAGTGGCTGCTAAGGCTTTGCAATTGGAGGAAGTTGAGTTAACAGTACAAGGACAACGTGAACCATCAAGGAAGTTCATCAAGGATACTCAACCACCACCACGACAGAACAAAGGTTGGCAGCCACAACAGAATAGAGGACTGCAGTAACAGCAGAAAGGTGTGAAGAGACCCTTTAATCCAAATGATGACCAAGGAAAAGGAAAGCGACCTCTAGCTCCTCTATGTTCCACTTGCCAGAAGAATCACCATGGCGAGTGCAAGTTGCATTCTGGCCGTTGCTATAGATGTGACAAGGTTGGACACGTGGTCAGAGACTGCCCCATGCCGTCGGACCCTAACGGAGCAAGAGTAGCGCCAAGAGTCTATGCTTTAATGGAGGATGAGGATGCAGTGCAGCATATGGTCATAACAGGTACAATTATGATCTGTGGTATTTCTGCTTATACACTTATAGATACGGGAGCCACTCACTCGTTTGTATCAACCATGTTTGTATATAAGCATAAATTAGAACTCTTGCCAGCCGAGAGGTCATTTAGTGTCATGTTACCATCGGGGAAGTCTTTACATTCCGAATGGATAATAAAAGGTGATGTTGTGTCAGTAGGAAATAAGAAGTTATACGTAGAACTGATCATAATTAACATGAAGGAATATGAAGTTATACTAGAAATGGATTGGCTATGCAGACATTATGCCACGATAAGTTGTAGTCTGGATTGGTTGAGTTCCGACCCCTAAACGGAGATCGGTATTCCTTCCAAGCTATTCCAAAAATAAGTAAAATACCGGTTATATCCTCGCTAGAGACTCAACGGTTACTGAAAGGTGGTTGTGAGAGTTATCTAGCTAATATAATTGATGTCCGAGTAAAGAGTAAGGTAGAACTTCAGGATATTCCTATAGTCCGAGAGTTTCCAAAAGCATTTTTGGATGACTTGCCTGGGCTACCACCTGATAGGGAAATCAAGTTTGTAATCGATACATATCCCGAGGCTTTACCTGTGTCTAAGAACCCCTACCGCATGACACTTGTTGAGTTGAAGGAATTGAAGGTCCAACTACAGGAATTAGTAGACAAGGGATTTATACGCCCCAGCTGTTCTCCCTGGGGTGCACCTGTCATATTCATTAAGAAGAAAGATGGTTCTCTTAGAATATGCATAGATTACAGAGAGTTAAACAAGTTGACAATCAAGAATAGATATCCCTTGCCCCGTATCGACGATTTGTTTGACCAACTCCAAGGAGCCAAAGTGTTTTCAAAGATCGACTTACGTTCAGGTTACTACCAACTGAAGGTTAAGGAGGGAGATATACCAAAGACAGCCTTCAGAACCCTCTATGGACACTATGAATTTCTTGTGATGTCGTTTGGACTGACAAATGCACCTGCAGCCTTTATGGACTTGATGAATCGAGTGTTTCGTGAGTACTTGGATAAGTTTGTGATTGTGTTTATTGATGATATCTTAATATATTCATGGACTAAAGCTGACCATGAAGAACACCTAAGAGTGGTTTTGGCGACTTTAAATCAGCAGCAGCTCTATGCCAAGTTGTCCAAATGTGAGTTCTGGTTAGATAAGTTCAACTTTTTAGGTCATGTCATCTTTGCTGAGGGCATATCCGTAGACCCAACCAAGATTCAGGCTGTTAAGGATTGGCCCCAACCGAGGAACGCCAGTGAAGTCCGTAGTTTCCTTGGTCTGACAGGTTATTATAGGAAGTTCATTAAGAGATTCTCTATGATAGCTAAGCCTTTAACTAGTTTGACAAAGAAAGACACCAAATACTCTTGGTCTGAAGCTTGTGAAGATAGCTTCCAAACACTAAAACTGAAGTTGACTACAGCTCCTCTTTTGACACTCCCAACTGAAGAAGGAAGATTTAGTGTTTATTGTGACACATCTAAAGTGGGACTGGGATGTGTTTTGATGCAAGAAGGCAAGGTTATAGCGTATGCCTCCAGGCAACTGAAGAGCTATGAACAAAATTACCCCACTCATGATTTGGAGTTAGCCGCAGTTGTTTTTGCATTAAAAATTTGGAGACACTATTTGTACGGTCAGCAGTGTGAAGTGTTTTCTGACCATAAAAGTTTGAGGTACCTTTTTACTCAAAAGGAGTTGAACATGAGACAAAGACGCTGGTTAGAGTTTGTTAAGGATTATGACTTTGAAATTAAGTACCACCCGGGTAAGGCTAATGCGGTAGCTGATGCATTAAGTAGGATGTCGACAACAATGCAGCCCGCGGTGTCAACCATGTCTATACCTTTGAGGACAGAAGTACAGAAGTTCGAGTTGGAGATGGTTTCTGAACTGTCAGTCTTACTTGCCGATGTTTCTATTAGACCAACTATCATGGATAGGATCAAGGAGGCACAACAAAAGGATTCAAAGGAAAATAGTAGCATGATGAGTAAGTTGAAGGACGCCTCTTCTGAGTTCAGTCTCTCCAAGGATGATATTTTGAAATTTAGGAATCGATGGTACATTCCAAGTGATGAGGAATTACGTAAGTTGATCTTGGCCGAGGCGCACTCGTCTCCCTTTTCTATACATCCTGGCAGCACCAAGATGTATCGGGACTTGAAGTTACTCTATTGGTGGCCGAAATTGAAGAGGGATGTTGCTAAGTATGTGGAATCATGTCTGATATGCCAACAAGTTATAGCAGAACATCAACGTCCAGGAGGTACCCTTCAACCCTTACCGATTCCCGAATGGAAGTGGGAAAACATTGTCATGGATTTTGTTGGAGGATTACCTAAGACAACTAAAGGTCATGATAGCATTTGGGTCGTAATTGACAGAATGACGAAATCAGCTCACTTTCTACCTGTAAGGACAACGTACACGATGGACCAGCTTGCTAATCTGTATGTTCAGGAAATTATCAGATTGCATGGGATTCCAATATCCATTGTCTCTGATCGTGATCCTAGGTTCACCTCGAGGTTTTGGCAAAGTCTTCAAGGCACGCCTGGTACAAAGTTATCCTTCAGCACTGCTTTTTATCCTCAGACAGATGGCCAATCAGAGAGAGCAAATCAGACACTTGAGGATATGTTGAGGGCATGTGTGCTGGATTTTCAGACATCTTGGAATCGATACCTGCCCTTTGTGGAATTCTCCTACAACAATAGTTACCAGTCCACTATCGGTATGGCATCTTACGAGACACTGTTTGGTAGAAAATGTAGATCACCCTTATACTGGGATGAGGTTGGCGAAGCAAAATTTCTAGGCCCTGAAATTTTACAGCAGATGTCAGACAAGATTGCCATAATTAGGAAAAGGATGATGACTACACAAGCCGACAGAAGAGTTATGTAGACTAAATAAGGAGAGATCTTGAATTTGCTTTTGGAGATGAAGTTTTCTTAAAGATTTCACCGTTTAAGGGAGTTTTAAAATTTGGCAAGAAGGGAAAACTTAGTCCACGATTCATTGGTCCCTTCCCTGTCTTGACAAGGATTGGTAAAACTGCTTATAGGTTGCAATTGCCTCCATCACTGGAAAAATTCCATAATGTCTTCCATGTATCCATGCTAAGGAAATGCATTCATGATCCGTCACAGGTTGTTAAGCCAACGGAAATTGAGTTTGAGCCGACATTAACGTATGAAGAGAAACCTGTACGAATTTTGGAATCTGCAGTTAAGACTCTACGGAATAAAGAAATTCCTCTTGTAAAAGTTTTGTGGACGAATCATGGCATTGGAGAAGCTACTTGGGAGCGACAGCAGGACATGTTGGACAAATATCCAGAGCTCTTTGTTTGATCAATTTTCGAGAACGAAAATTTTGTTTAAGGAGGGGTGGATGTAACACCCGACAATTTCGGCCAGGTGATTTTCTTAACCATTTTAATTGTCACCCTTTTATTGACCTTTATGATTTTAAATTTAATGCCAAGACTTATTTATTACAAGTTGAGTGAAACTAGGTTGGGTGGCAAGTTTGTAATTAAGGTGGATTTTAATTGGTATAAATAGATTATGAGAATTCTTAAACCCCATTAAAACCTCACTGTAGCCGACATTTCCTCTCTCGGCGATTCCCTTCCTTCCAGAGCTCCCTTCTCTGCCAGCTATTCTTTCGCCGGAGACCAGTTCTTCAGCCTCCACTTCGACAATCCACGCTCTAGGTAAGACTTAGACAATGTAGTTACTGGGTAGTTACGTAGAGCTCTGTCTTCGGCTAGAAATTGAGGTTTCGGATTCTTCACTAACAGAGTAATGGTAGTGACAATCATGATCTGTGTTTAGTAATGACATTTCTGATTCGATTCTGGACATTAAGATAACAGACCGTGTTTAGTTGTTAGACTTAATCCGGTTATTTAGGTTCTGGAAGTTTAATCTGTACACACTAGGTGCTCTACTAGGAAGATTTAGAAATATTTATGTTAGATACTAGGATGACTTTTAGTTAGGATTTTGATTTAACACTGTAATATGAAATGTTTCTAGGTGAAGAAGTTTAAGAGAAGTGCTCAAGCTTGCTAAGAAAATCAGGTAAGTGAGTGAGTAAGACCTCCGGCCATTAGGGCCCTACATCACAAGGGTACTAAGTAGAAGTTGTTTATGATGATAAAAGTACCTGTGCTAACGTCTGGTTGTCTTCAGTACTCGAATTGATGTTATGATTCTTTGATGAATGACTGATTTGTTCAGTAGGCTGATGAACTAAGATTACTCATGCTCATGCATCATGAATATTTCTCAAGCATATGAAAATGTTTTAGGTGCATGATTTCTCCCATGAACAAGATATGAATATGAAACTTATACAACAAGGATTAAGAGAGGGGTTGGGGGCGGTTTGACGTATGTCACTGTCCAGAAGAAGGACCATGAATACGACCCGCGAGGGACTATGTACACTCTCACTGTCAACCCCCTTTTCGGCACAAATCCTCCCTTAATCCATATGATGAAAACGATGAACATGAACAAGAACAAGAACACGAAAAGATCATGAACATGTGTTTTCTTTAATTTGTGTATTCATACATACATGTTAGCATTGCACTTCTTACTAAGCATTAGGCTTATAGTTTAAACCTTATGATGTAGGTGAAGAACTACCAGGTGAGGATTTCAAGTCTAACGAGGATGTTTAAGGCTGGTTGCTGGAAGGAGTTCGGGTTGTCAGTGAGTGGCCGGAAAAGCGATTTCAACTCCTGGTTACTACTTTTATCGTATTAGTAAGGTTATGAATACTGAGGTCTATGTAGGATGCTTTCTTAAAACAATGGATACTGGAACCTAACTGACTACTTGTCTTCTATCGGATGATGTCTTCTATCGGATGATGTCTTCTATCGGATGATGTCTTCTATCGGATGATGTCTTCTATCGGATGATGTCTTCTATCGGATGATGTCTTCTATCGGATGATGTCTTCTATCGGATGATGTCTTCTATCGGATGATGTCTTCTATCGGATGATGTCTTCTATCGGATGATGTCTTCTATCGGATGATGTCTTCTATCGGATGATGTCTTCTATCGGATGATGTCTTCTATCGGATGATGTCTTCTATCGGATGATGTCTTCTATCGGATGATGTCTTCTATCGGATGATGTCTTCTATCGGATGATGTCTTCTATCGGATGATGTCTTCTATCGGATGATGTCTTCTATCGGATGATGTCTTCTATCGGATGATGTCTTCTATCGGATGATGTCTTCTATCGGATGATGTCTTCTATCGGATGATGTCTTCTATCGGATGATGTCTTCTATCGGATGATGTCTTCTATCGGATGATGTCTTCTATCGGATGATGTCTTCTATCGGATGATGTCTTCTATCGGATGATGTCTTCTATCGGATGATGTCTTCTATCGGATGATGTCTTCTATCGGATGATGTCTTCTATCGGATGATGTCTTCTATCGGATGATGTCTTCTATCGGATGATGTCTTCTATCGGATGATGTCTTCTATCGGATGATGTCTTCTATCGGATGATGTCTTCTATCGGATGATGTCTTCTATCGGATGATGTCTTCTATCGGATGATGTCTTCTATCGGATGATGTCTTCTATCGGATGATGTCTTCTATCGGATGATGTCTTCTATCGGATGATGTCTTCTATCGGATGATGTCTTCTATCGGATGATGTCTTCTATCGGATGATGTCTTCTATCGGATGATGTCTTCTATCGGATGATGTCTTCTATCGGATGATGTCTTCTATCGGATGATGTCTTCTATCGGATGATGTCTTCTATCGGATGATGTCTTCTATCGGATGATGTCTTCTATCGGATGATGTCTTCTATCGGATGATGTCTTCTATCGGATGATGTCTTCTATCGGATGATGTCTTCTATCGGATGATGTCTTCTATCGGATGATGTCTTCTATCGGATGATGTCTTCTATCGGATGATGTCTTCTATCGGATGATGTCTTCTATCGGATGATGTCTTCTATCGGATGATGTCTTCTATCGGATGATGTCTTCTATCGGATGATGTCTTCTATCGGATGATGTCTTCTATCGGATGATGTCTTCTATCGGATGATGTCTTCTATCGGATGATGTCTTCTATCGGATGATGTCTTCTATCGGATGATGTCTTCTATCGGATGATGTCTTCTATCGGATGATGTCTTCTATCGGATGATGTCTTCTATCGGATGATGTCTTCTATCGGATGATGTCTTCTATCGGATGATGTCTTCTATCGGATGATGTCTTCTATCGGATGATGTCTTCTATCGGATGATGTCTTCTATCGGATGATGTCTTCTATCGGATGATGTCTTCTATCGGATGATGTCTTCTATCGGATGATGTCTTCTATCGGATGATGTCTTCTATCGGATGATGTCTTCTATCGGATGATGTCTTCTATCGGATGATGTCTTCTATCGGATGATGTCTTCTATCGGATGATGTCTTCTATCGGATGATGTCTTCTATCGGATGATGTCTTCTATCGGATGATGTCTTCTATCGGATGATGTCTTCTATCGGATGATGTCTTCTATCGGATGATGTCTTCTATCGGATGATGTCTTCTATCGGATGATGTCTTCTATCGGATGATGTCTTCTATCGGATGATGTCTTCTATCGGATGATGTCTTCTATCGGATGATGTCTTCTATCGGATGATGTCTTCTATCGGATGATGTCTTCTATCGGATGATGTCTTCTATCGGATGATGTCTTCTATCGGATGATGTCTTCTATCGGATGATGTCTTCTATCGGATGATGTCTTCTATCGGATGATGTCTTCCATCGGATGATGTTTTCTATCGGATGATGTCTTCTATCGGGTGATGTCTTCTATCGGATGATGTCTTCTATCGGATGATGTCTTCCATCAGATGATGTCTTCTATCGGATGATATCTTCCATTAGATGATGTCTTCTATCGGAATGAGGTTTAATGAATCAGGATGCATGTGTCAATCGGTAGAAGCCGAAATTGAGTCTTGTCGTTTTGTGATCAGATGAAGTCTAATGAGTCACGTGATGTGCATGTGTCAATCGGTAGAAGCCGATATTAAGTCTTGTCATTTTGTGATTGGATGAAGTCTAATGAATCGCGTGGGATGCATGTGTCAATCGGTAGAAGTTGTTTATTTCTATCGAAAGGAGTTTAATGAGTTAAGTGGGTTGCACGTGACAATCGGCAGATGTCGTTGTTTAATACTTTCGGTAGAAGTGGAAATTATGTTTTGCCGTTTTGCGATCGGCAGATGCGAGAAGAAAGTCTTGTCGTTTTGCGATCGGTAAATGTCCTTTGATTTTCAATTCCCTTAACCAAAAGCCTTAACGTTTTGTCTATTTATAAGTGTTGTCTACTTATTGAGTTTTCCGCTGTAAAGTCGAGGGTTAAAGATAGAATTATCATCACTGAGAGAAAATTTAAAATTTTTCGTAATTTCTCTTAGTTCAGTTCAATGCTTTGGGTAGCAAAATCGGGTCTGGAAGACTCGTGGCGTTACATACAGGGTATGCGAAACCTAAGGAAGCCAACGCCAAATGAAGAAGGCATCTATTCCGAAAATGGGATGTAATCACGTGTGGAGGCAATTGAGACATGTTGTTTAGTTTTAAATAGTGGTTTCAATTTGTATTTGGAAAAGACCTTTTATGTTCCTAACTTTTTTAGGAATTTAATTTTTGTTTCGAAACTTGTACCATTAGGAATACTCTTTCAACTTTTATGGGACATCGTTTGATCGGTTTTATAAATCTAGTAATGTTGGGATGATAATTGTTGAATGGTCTTTTCTCTACTAATTTACAACATGACACTACTTATAATATTGTACATGTTCAATCTGAAGTAAAACGTTGTGTTCTAAATGAGGATTCCTCTACTTTGTGGCACCGGAGATTAAGACATATCTCTATTGAAATGATTAAGAGATTAGTAAAAGATGGAGTACTTAGTACTTTAGATTTTACTGATTTTGATACATGTGTGGACTGCATTAAGGGAAAGCAAACCAATAAATCTAAGAAAGGTGCTACGAGGAGTACAACCATTTTAGAGATTGTCCATTCAGATATTTGTTGTCTAAATATAGATTTGCATGGTCTGAAATACTTAATCTTTTTCATTGATGATTACTCGCGATATATGTACATCTACTGTAACACCCCTAATACTTTACCCCTTTTTTTTTCCGTAATTATTTTTCTTTTTATACTTTTTACTTTTCTATGCTTTAAATAAAACTTAATGCGGAATCTAAACCGAAGTTGAAATCAGAACTGAAGTCGGAATTAAAAACTGAACTTTAAAAGCATTTAAAACAAAACCTTTAATAAATAATTAAAACTAAAACATTTAATAAAACTTAAAAAAAACAAATAAAAGAAGGGAGGGCAGAATCGGAATTCTGCCCTCGTGAATGGAGCAGCGCTCGGTCGCTGCTCTGTGCAGCGACCAGGCGCTGGTCGCTGCTATGTGTGCAGCGACCAGTCGCTGCAATGTGTGCAGCGACCAGTCGCTGCACACAGCAACGACTGCACACAGCAGCGACTTGACTCTCTGGAAATTTTTGAGGTTTCCAGAGAGCAACCAACCTTTCACTCTAACATTTTCACCTCTCAGGAACGTGATTCCAGAGAGCAGAACTCAACATTTTTCATTTATACTTCTCCCACATTTTTCTTAGCCAGAAACCACTTCTTCCATTCTTACACCCAGATCACAAAATACACCCGACACACTTTTAACCGAATCAATTTTAAGAAAACAAATTGCGTGATTATGTTTAAAAACTGAGTATCCTTCAATACCGAACTTTTACCAAAAATACATTTCAAAACGTTTTCAAACATCAAAACAACCTATCAACTACCAGACCAAGCATCCTAATATTTTCTATACAGTTTATCATCAGTCCAAAATATCTCAAAAACCCCCAAAACCTTTAAGTACATCCCCCACGGGTCAAAACGCGCCTCGACTGCTCAGCGCACACCCACGGCCATCATCCATCAACTGCATCCCATGCTAGGAGAAGGAACGTCGTCCTCACCTGGCTCAATGTCTCCTAAAATATCACCTACACCATACAGACACATATGAGATATTGAAATCTCAGTAAGCTACGTAAATGCAGATGCATGCGTGCAGTGCATATGGAGTTCAGAAAACATGCATATCAGACATATCAGGTCATTTCATACAGATTGACACCGAGATATCAGCCCTCTAAATGGAAAGGATACATCCCGCGGTCGGACTACCACTTTCGATTTAGAGGAGGGGGGTACATGCTCACAAACCCTACAGCCATGCCTGAGCCCCATCCCGCGTGACCAGATACGGATTACGTATTTTCGTTCATTATTCATTTCATTTGAAAAGTTGTGCAGAAATCCATTTTCATGCCATTTTGAAACACGTGATGCATGAACAATTATAAGCATAATGTAACCATACAATAAACAAACACATGTATACCATCAAGACTGAAATAAACTAACCTATAAACAATTAAACCTAACTACCCAACCAAAAGCAGATTAAACAAACAACTCTTCAGGGATCCTCGATACGACATCGAAGTATAGTGTAGACCGATTGGTCAAAGTAAGTCACGAAAACTTACCTTGGGCGCGCAGAATCTCAAGCTTCGATCACGGGAGTCGTGTGTCTGAGGAAAACACGATATTCGTAGTTAAAACCAATTTAAACTATAAACGCCCAAATTACGAAATCCTTAACTAATGAATTTCCTAAAATTCCAACTTAATAATTCGAAGTATTTAACAACGACATAATGCTCGATAACTTGGAATTCCGATTAACGAGTTTTTCTCAAAAACTCGAAAATTTACCAATTTTAACTTTTTCTCAAATTGATTTTTCTTCGTCCAATAATGTCCAATACGTTCAATACGTACTTAATCAAGGCTAACTTATTAATTACGAACCCTAATTCGCGTTTTTAACGAAAATCGATCGAAACCCTAATTATCTAAAATGGCGTAAACGTTGAAATAAAAGCTCTAAGATTGTAGGTACATACCGAGGATAGCGAGAGGAGGAGAAACCGTGGAGGATCGAAGTCGATCGGAGGTCGAAACGGAGTCGGAACAGGGAAAGGCGTCGGCGGCCGCGAGGGAGAAAGCTCTCTGGCGATCGTGATTTCCAGAGAAGAAAGAGAGAAGTGAGGGAGAAAATAGGTTTAGGTTATTTTTATAAAAATGAAATTGTAAATTACTATTTTGCCCTTCACTGATTTTTATATTAATTTCGTCCTTCGATTTGCTAATCGTCCTACCATTCGGTTTCACCAAATCTCCTTAGCTCACCAGTAACTCCAACTTATTATTTGGGTTCCATTGAAACCGTCCGTTCGCAATTCGGACCTCGTTTACTATTTTTACGAGAACGTCTTTTACATTACGAAAAGTGTATTTACTCAGAATATAGTGTTTGATCTCCGAAAATTCCCGTAACTTCCTTAAAATTCTTATTATTCGCTAGAATCGTAATGACGCTTCCTTTTCGTAAAACGGACCTGATTTGACATATTTACCAAAAATGCCATTAAATAATGAAATAATAATATAACATAATATATCCAAAAATCCGTACAAGCCGGATATTACATCTACTTTCTTCATTCTAAGGATGAAGCTTTAGACGCCTTTATGGTTTTCAAGACAAAAGTAGAGAAACAGTACGATAAGTAAATTAAGATCATGAGAACAGATAGAGGTGGAGAATATTATGGTAGATACACCGAGAAGGGACAAGCGGCTAGTCCATTTCCAAAGTTTCTTCTAGAGCATAGGATTGTGCCCCAATACACTATGCTTGGTTCTCTAGACCAGAATGGTGATGCAGAAAGAAGAAACCGAACATTGATGGACATGGTGCGGAGTATGCAGAGTAACTCTAACCTTCCAAAGTTTTTATGGACTGATACTCTTAAGATGGCTATGTATATATTAAACCGAGTTCCAACCAAGGCTGTCCCAAAGACGCTATTTGAGTTATGGAAAGGTTGGAAACCGAGTTTGAGACATATACACGTTTGGGGATGTCCGTGTGAAGAAAGAGCTTATAATCCACAAGAAAAGAAACTGGACCCAATGACTATTAGTGGGTATTTAATTGGATATGCCGAAAGATCTAAGGGGTACAGATTCTATTGTCCTTCTCACAGCACTAGAATTGTGGAATCAAGAAATGCAAAATTTCTTGAGAATGACTTGATCAATGGGAGCGACCGATCCTGGAATACTGTTCCAGATAAGGATCATTCTGTAGCGCAACCATCATGCTCAAGTGCTAGATTGATTGTTATTCACAACAACCTTCGATTCCAACCAGTTGTTGTAAGAACAATCACTGAAATTCCATAAGTTATTGATAATGAGCCAGTAGATTAGATTGCTCAAGAGTTATCTGAAATAGTTGTGCAACCGTTTGATCAACAAATTCTACAAGATGATGTTGATCCAACATTAAAGAGATCTACTAGAGTAAAGAAGTCAAAGATATCTAGTGATTATGTTGTGTATCTGCAAGAATCAGATTTTAATGTCAAAGCCGAAAATGATCATGAAACGTTTTCGCAAGCTATAAGTTGTGCAGAGTCGAGATTCTGGCATGACGCCATGAAGGATGAGATGGTTTCTATGGCTGTCAATGAAGTCTGGAATCTTGTCACGTTGCCTGATGGTGTAAAAACCATTGGATGCAAATGAGTCTTTATGATAAAGAAAGACTCAATGGGCAATATTGAAAGATATAAAGCAAGACTAATTACTAAAGGATTCACTTAGAGAGAAGAAATCAACTGCAATGAGACATTCTCTTCGCATAATCATGGCATTAGTTGCACATTTTGATTTAGAGTTGCAACAAATGGATGTGAAAACGACATTTCTCAATGGAGAACTAGAGGAAGAGGTATACAAGCAACGACCAGAAGGATTTTCCTCTAGTAGTGGTGAGCATTTGGTGTGCAAGCTTAAGAAATCTATATATGGATTGAAACAAGCTTCCCGTCAATGATATTTGAAATTTCATGATGTTGTCTCTTCGTTTGGTTTTGTAGAGAACGTTATGAATCATTGTATATACCAAAAGATCAGTGGGAGTAAGCTTTGTTTCCTTGTTCTGTATGTGGACGATATTTTACTCGCAGCTAACGACAAGGGTTTGTTATATGAGGTGAAACAATTTCTGTGGAATCTGCCATCTAAGAAGGGTAGTGAAATGCCTGAGGAGTGGGAGAAGAAAGAGGTAAAATTTATTTATTTATTTTTTTCTCTTATTCTTCCCTAGTTAATGCCACGTGTACAACCTTGTTGAGAATTTGGGGAAAACTCATAAATGGATATTTCGGGGTATCGAGCGCAAATTGGTTGTTGAAACGTCTCGATTAGTTGAGTTATAACTCTAGGAGAAATTCCTTAGTTAAGGATTTTGCTAGTTTGAGCATTTAATTATTTAAGCTCATTTTAACAACAATTTGGTGAAATTACCTTTGGTAAGCAAAGCTCGTGGACGGAGCTTGGATTGCAACGTGCACGAGGTAAGTTCTCGTGATCTTCTCTAGCCGATTGGCCTACACCGTACGTCGAGGTCGTCTCGAGGAGTTTTGGTGACGTTTTGTTTAAATGCTTTGGTTGGGTAGTTAGGTTTAGTCCTTTTATAGAATATGTTTTTAATAGCTTTAGTTGTCTTGATGGTACGTATGTTGTGTGTTTAAATTATGCTATTAATTGTTCACGCATCACGGTTTTAAATTATGCATAGAAAATAAATTTCCGCACAATGTTTTAAAGAAAAGGTGATGCGGCCTGGAGAGGGGCTATTGATCTATTATGTATGCACGAAGGGGTCTGTCACAATACCGCATCTAATATGTACTCATACAGTTATAGGTCATGCGAGATGGGGCTCAGGCACGGCTGTACGTGTTGTAAGCGTGTACTCCCCTCCTCTAGCTGGAAAGGGTAGTCCGACCGCTGGATGTGCCTTATCTGGTTAGGGGGTTGAGATCTCAGTGACAACCAGAGTAAAGATAATGAAAATGATGCATGATTTACGAACTCATATGCACAACACGCATTGCATTTACGTAGAGCTTACTGAAATTTTTATCTCATAGTGTGTCTGTATGGTGTAGATGACTTCGACATAGGTGAGGACGAGATCCCTCCACCTGAGGAGTGACGCAGTTGACGGAGGATGGTTGCGGGAGTGTGCTGGCGCAGTCGAGGCGCATTTTTACCCGTGGGACTCATGGTTAGGTGTTTTGAGGATTTTTTTTGGGAATTGTCGGGATGATGGTTGTATAGAAACATTTTAGGATGTTTGGTTCTGGATAGTTGATAGATTTATGTTTTGAAGTTTTTTAAACGTTTTGGAAAACTCGTTTTGTAAATATTTGGTATTAGGAAATGTTCGATTTTTAAACATATCCACGCGAATTGTTTTTACGAAAACGGGTTATGTTTTAATTGAGTTTTGAGTTGTTATTTCGGTCGATTGAAGAAGGGAGGAGTGATGAGATTTTTAGTGAGTTATGTTAGGTTGTATATTTGGATGAAATGGTGAAGGGTTGGTTTAGTGTATGGAAGCAGGTGAAGAGAAGAGAAGGAGAATGAAATGGAGGAGTGATGAGATTTTGAGTGAGTTATGTTAGGTTGTATATTTGGATGAAATCGTGAAGGGTTGGTTTAGTGTATGGAAGCAGGTGAAGAGAAGGGAAGGAGAATGAGCGAAAAAGAAAGAAGGGAGGCAGAGGAGATGGCGATCGATCGCCCACCAAGGGACGCCGCGCTCTGGAAGAATTCCAGAGCGTGTGGCGATCGATCGCCACAAACGGGCGATCGATCGCCACTTGTGTTTTGGCGATCTCCAGTTTAGGCGATCGCTGGGCATAAGACGATCGCCCAGGGGCGATCCAACTGGCGAGCGATCGCCAGTGTGTGATCGCCATGGGGCGATCGATTGCCGGTTTTGGGTGATCGATCGCCCCTCATTTTTAGGGACAAACGTCCCGTTTTTCCCCCGCCGATTTCTATTTAGTTTTTTATTGTTTTTAAATTTGTTTTATAATTGTTTTAAGTTTTGTTTTAAATAGTTTATAAACATAGACTCCGTCGATTTCAATTCTGATCTCGATCCTGATTTAAAAAGTTTTAATTCCGCTCACACGTACGAGATCTATTTAGGATATAAAGATAAAAAAAAATATAGTACGGAAAATTGGGTTTACTGTTAGGGTCGTCACACTAACCGTACTCGAAAATCCATAAAAAATTAAAATTTTACCCATCGTTTAAAACGACATCGTTAAAACATTAACTGTTTGCAGCGGAAATAAAAGATTACTTCATAGAAGACCCACTATAAAAATCTTTGAACTAAACAAAATAAGAGAATGAAATATTGCTTTACATTCACTATCGTTAAAAAAATGACAATATAACGTTTAAAACTATAAAAACCAAAACATGCAATGTGAAACTAGATTTCTCATATAGTTTCCAAAATATATTCATACATCAAAATAGACACTATCATTTAAAGACAATTAAACTTGTCATTTACATACGAATCTGCAACTTCAAAACCTTTTGTCCATACATTATCCCAAAATTACTTATGCATTCGCCCACAGGTCAAAATCGCCCTAGCGGCTACAAGCACACCCCATGGACGTCCTCCACCAACTGCTCCATTAACCATCTTAAGGATCAAGGCTCTTACCTGTATCAAATTCACCTACACCACAAAATAAACTAATGAGCCTAATGCTCAGTAAGTGATGTAGAGTAAAATAAAATGCATGCTCATGATTATGCTATGTTGTTCGTAAAAGCATGTACTGAGTCTTCTTTATTTTTCTTGCATGACATGAGTTATTGGAGTACTGCTTCTAGATAAGAGATAGCCTAACTGATTGTCCACCTGGCGGGACGACTAACTCGCTCTAGGGGAAGCAGAATGACATATCTAATAGTCCCTCGGACGGAACCGGTTCCTCTAGCAGAACTACCAAACTCAGTTCCCTACCCACTACAACTATTACGTATTTTACTGTTATGTATTCTGTTACTCTTGTTTACATGAAAACTATGTATAAAAATCATTTTCTATGCTTTAGGAAAACCATGATGCATGATTACAAGTTGCATACACATCCTTCAATGCTATAACATAATATAAATTAATAAGTAAATCATTCATTAAACAAACAACTAGCCTAATTAACTCACTCACAACCTAAGAGTTCTACCCAACCAACTCTCAAAACTACATTCACCAAATCCTCAATATCATAATCTTTTGTGGTGTAGGCCAATCGGCCAAAACGCATGCATACATACACTTACCTCTTGTCTTGAGTTCGGTTTCGTCAATGTGCTCAAGTTCCTTATTGACTTGTATACCTAAAGCATGCCAATCAACAAGATTAATTTTCGGAATTCCCCTCAAATCAACAACAAATTTGAAAATCTCATAACTTTTACTATACATAACCAAATTCAATAATTCTTTAGGCTATGGAATCCTTAAGGAGTCTACTTTAACATAGTAAAGTCAATTTATCAAGATAAACTAGTTCAATGTACCGAAATTACAGATTTTTAATCTGCCATGTATTTCACTATTTTCAACTATTCATGCATTACTTGATGTTTTTCCTTCACTTCCAACCATAAGCAACCATTACAATTCATTCAAACCCTAAAGCATCAAGAAATTAAGGAGGAAAAACCAAATTTTCGTGCAGCCATCTAGGGTTTATCAACTTCTCCATAAACTCAACAAAACTCCAATTTTACCAACCTATAACTAGTATTTTGCATAAACATAACCTAAAATCTAACTTACCTTGATTCTTCTTACAAGAGACCAAGCTTTTGAGGCAAAGAGTGCTCTGGAAAATGGAGTAGAGAAGAGGCACGTAGGGAGTGAGAAAGAGAAGAAGAAGATAAAGATAACCATTGTGAGGTGTCACTTTAAGATTTAAAGAAGAAAGTTTTGACTTTTCTTCATCCTTATCTTCCATTTCTTCTCTTCATTTCCTCCTTCCAAGTCTTTCAACGTGAAAACCATATCTTCCTTCACTTTCTATTTGCCAAACACCTTTTTGAAAGTTTGACTCTTTTCAATCTTTCACTCCATTGGTTCTTCATTTGTTGACTTTTCAAACTCAACATTGCTCTTCATTTCTATTAGCTCTTAATTACTTTTGACTTTTCAAATCCCACTTCTATTGGTTCATCATTCTCTTTAGCTTTTATAGTTAATAACTATTGCTCTATTACTTGTTGACTTCTCAATATTTCATTACTTCTTCTTATTTCTAAAATTGAAAAGTTTTAAATCATAAAATACTATGCACGAGTAAAAGGGTGTACGATGAAATTTTTGGTTATTACAGACTTTCTTACCTGCTGATAGTGTCGTGCGCAGAACAGAGGGGGAAAACTGGCCGGCGACGACTTGGCTTCCGATTCCAACGATTTTTGTTTCAAAACACTCCTTGCTTTCTTCTCTTCAACCTTTGTAAAACGAATTAGAGGCTCGACCCTGGTGCTCGAAAATTGGTGAGTGATTTCCCCTTCGTTTCTATTGTTTTCTTCCTGTAGTTCTTAGTTGGATAATAGGACTGTTATGTTGTTCTAAAAAATTTTTTGATTAAAATCTTCGTTGGTTAAGGGTCTTTGAATTAATTGTTGTTCTGTTGTTAATTAAAGGATTTTAGTTTTCTTTAAAGAGAAGGAAATTTTGGAGGACTCAAGATTAATCACTGTTTTGGAGGTTTGATTAAAGGGCTGGAAATTCTAAAATTTTGAGATAAGAACCCAGAACTACGTTTTGTTCCCTTTGTTCTGTACTGTTAGTAGAAGCGAGACTAAAGAAGAAACTTTTCTTTTTGGGTTGAATTGATAAATCTATGCTTTGTTCTGTTCTGTTGGAGAAATTCATTGATGTATAGTACTATTGAATAGTAAGAGGAAGTTAATGAAGAGATTTTTAACCAAAAGTTTAATTTCTATTTTCTTAGGAACCACTTGCTAAATTAAGAGTTTGGACTTTTAGACCACTGATTATTGAGGTTTGGAATTATCGTGTTTTGATCTGTTGTAAGTTCACTCGAAGTAGGGGTTTACTTTATTTTCGGTTAAGTATTATTTTAATTCATGTATTTAGCATAAAATGTTTATTTAATTTATACTATTATTTTATTCACATATTTATCAACTGCATATTTTATCATTGATAAAAATTGTGTGGTTTTAATTAGAAGTAATAGGACAGCTGAAGAGCCGTGTCCTTGGGCGCGAAACTCTAAACCTGATCAGGGCAATTATGGCGTGTGACCGCTTCATGTCGATGTTTTGGTCTATGGCCCAGTGTGCTCGGAGTCCATGAAAGGCTCAATTTTAACCGAACATCTATTTAAATTGTATAACGCCATTTTTATTAAATTTATGCATAATATTTTATGACTGCTGGAAATAAACTCTATCCCTATTGAGTTTAGTCGACTCACTCCAAACGACTAAACTCATAAACGACTATATTTTTTTTAGAATCGAATCAAGAGGAGTTCTAGTTATCAGCGAGGGAACAAGATTTTTCTTTAGGTTTCATTTTAAATTTTTTTTTTAAAGTTAGAAATTTTTGAAAAATTGTAAGTTGTTTGGTATTTTATTATCATGCTTGGACGTATATCATCACATTAACTGGTGTCTCTTGTCGGACCTGTTTAATTTATATTTTGAACCCTGACTTTATGTTAGTTTATAAACTTTCCGCTGCGTGTTCATTTTAAGTGAATGAGATTTAGAGTCGGACGATTGATTCAATTTTCGGGTCGGTCGTTCATTGTTCTGTTGCGGTTCCATTTGGGTCGTGACAGAAAAATGGTATCAGAGCCTAGGTTACCATCTTGAAAAGTGACACTTGTAGGATAGATGATGTGATGATATACAAGAATTATTATTGTGCAAAAAGACGTATTTTAACCTAAGAAATAAATTATTTTTTTTATATTTACAAAAATGCCCCCAAGAAGAGTCCCTAGGAACCATACCCTTGCAGCACCTACTGTGCAATCAGCTGAATCGCTGCCTACTGATCCGATAATAGCTCTTACAGACGCACTGCAAAATTTAACCCAACAACGGGGCAATCAGGATGTAGAGGACCGCCGCATGACTTACTTTATGCAGTGGGAGCGGATGAACTTACCAGTATTTGTGGGTGATGTTGACCCTCAAGTTGCAGAAAATTGGTTAAGGGTGATTCATAAGAAGCTGACGGATCTAAAAGCTCCAACAGATTATTGGGTTGGATTTGCAACCTATCAATTTGAGAAAATGGCCGAAGTTTGGTGGAGGTCTCTCAAATTAAACTACCCTGATGTTTTTCTTGAGGATTTGCCTAGATTACCACCCAATTGAGAGATTGATGTAACGACCCAAATTTTCCATAACACTATTCTTAAAAATGACGTAAAATTTGAACTTTTATTTTATTCTTTTCATCTTACTCGTTTAAAGACAATTAAATTCGTTAAGCGCAAGTCAATAATTCCTCTGGGGTTTCCTCAAATGAACAGTAAAGTCGACTCTTCCTATCGGGTTTCATTGAAGGAGTAGTATTTTTTCTCTCGGATTTCTTTAATTTAAACAGTAGGGGTAGCTGATTCTCTCAATCGGGTTTGGACGAATGGTACAGTGGGGGTCGATGTTATAACAGACAAGAATGGATAACAGAAACAAAAGACAGCGTGGACGACGGAGGCAGAAGACAGTGTGGACGACGGAGGCAGAAGACAGTGTGGACGACGGAAACAGAAGACAATGTGGACGATGAAGACAGAAGACAGTGTGGACGTTTGCAAGAATAGACAGCGTGGACGACAGAAGACAGTGTGGACGTTTGCAAGAATAGACAGCGTGGACGACAGAATTAAAAGACAGAATGGACAACAGAAATAAAAGACAGCGTGAACAACAGCTGTGCAGAAGCCGTGGACAACAGCTGTGCAGAAGCTGTGGACGACAAATCTGCAGAAGCCATGGACAACAGTTGTGCGGAAGCCGTGGACGTCAAATCTGCAGAAGCCATGGACAACAGCTGTGCAGAAGCCGTGGACGACTAAAAATAAAAGACAGAACACTTAACTAAACTTTATCGTTCACAGACTTTGGATGATGACTTTTTTACAGAAACACTTAACCGAAACTTAAAGAATCCCGACTCTAAACCATGCATTACCCGATCGATCGCCCCTTCCTGGCGATCGATCGGCTAGCTCTTTGGATTTTGTCCAGAGAGCTGCCTTCATATTCTTTTCCCTGTACCTACACACCATTCACCCAGAACTTTCAGAAAACGTCAAAATAACACTTCATCTCCAATGACTATCCAGAAAGCCTTTTTAAACATCATCATACATGCAATATACGTGAATTAAACAGTACCAAACATCCTAAAATGAACATCTATACATTTTTTTTTTCTAACTAAACACCCCTCAGCCCGAACACATCCCAAAATACCCAAAATACTTAACCATTGCTCCCACGGGTCAATATCGCTCTGACTGCACCGACGCACTCCCACGGGCACCTTTCTTCAACAT
>CM039515.1:27367601-27431702 GCA_022432975.1 Begonia masoniana | reverse complement strand
GAAATGGTATTTAAACCGCGTTTTTTTTTAAGCTTTATGTCTTTTAGCCAATTACTCTTAACACTTCCAACAGTCATTTTAAAATGTTTTCACAGGTCACTTAGCTTCATTGATGTCCAATTGATTTTCCGCTGCAAGTTTTAAAATATATTTAGTTTTAGAAAAAGTGAAATTTTGGCTGTCGAGTGAAATTTTAAATTTAGTTTCAAGACGTCATGGTTCGGTTCAGCGTTATGAGTAGCAAACTGGGTTCAGATAACTCGGGGCGTTACAGGGAGGATCCTTGGAAGTTTCAAAAAAATTTAGGCCTTTCAATCAGAAACTCACAATTGAGAATTTCATGGAATTTTTCCTGAGACGGCTCTATGTGCCTTCCATACACATAGCTACGGAGAGCAAGAGGAAAGACAGAGTGGTCTAGGTTAGCATAAAACATCCTAATCGGTGTTTCAAAATAGGATGTGCCGAGAAACAGGATGTGCCGAGTTCAAAGAGTCCTAATAATCCCATATCTTGAAAGGACTTTTCCAGTGATAAACCATGAAGGTCTTTAAAAACAACTCCTCTACTTCTAATGACAGGCTTTTCTTCAAAATCTTTATAGTACCTATGTAGCGCATCCTCATTGACAAATTGATGAGAAGGCCATTGAAGAGGAGGTGGTTGTGCGACAGGTTCAGACTCCACGGGTTGTGCATTCTTCTGCTTCTTCATAGAAAAGGTTAACCCGGTGCTAGAGGATGATGTCATTTATCAGATTTGAAAGTCAGAAAATGACTGGAGATGAGAGATTAGGCGGCGGAGAGTTGAGAGAAGATGAAAGGTTTTTGAAGGTTTTTCGCGCTCTGGATGAAAAGTAGGGTTTTTGTAATCCGAAAGCTAATTTATAGGATTTACGAACAGACATCGTCTGATGTGTACATCAACCGTTTTCCATATCGTCCACTTCATAAAATGGCACGGTCGATGAATTTCAGAATTCCTCATTCCAGAGAGATATAACCTTATTGCTTAGCACACAACGTCGACCGTTTAGGATTTTTCACTCCTAATGAGACCTAAACGAATTCGAATATCACTGAATGTCTTCTCATCTAAAGGTTTTGTAAAGATATCTGCTAATTGGTCAGAAGAATTGATAAATTCTAAGGTGATATCACCTTTTTTAATATAATCTCTAATGAAGTGATATCTAACCTCGATGTGTTTGGTTCTAGAATGTTGGATAGGGTTCTTTGAAATATTAATTGCACTAGTATTATCACATCTAATCGGTATCTTATCATAGAATAGATTGTAGTCCTCTAAAGTTTACTTCATCCAAAGCATTTGAGCACAGCAGCTACCAGCAGCAATATATTCACTTTCGGCAGTTGAAAGTGCTACTGAGTTCTGCTTCTTAGAGTACCAGGATACAAGAGACTCACCTAGAAATTGACATGTTCTACTGGTACTCGTTCTGTCTACAAGGCTTCCAGCATAATCAGAATCGGAATATCCTATTAGATCAAATGAAGTACCCTTTGGATACCATAAGCCTAAATCAGAAGTGCCACTTGAGTATTTGAATATTATCTTGACTGCACTTAGATGGGATTCCTTAGGAGAAGCTTGAAACCTAGCACACAAGCACACACTAAATAGGATATCTGGCCTGCTCGCCGTTTGGTATAATAGAGAACCAATCATACTTCTATACTTCTTAATATCTACACTTATCCCATTTTCATCTTTGTCCAATTTAGTAGTGGTGCTCATTGGGGTTCTAGATGGCTTTGAAGAATTCAATCCAAATTTCTTTAGAAGTTCTCTAATATATTTTTCTTGACAAAAGAAAATACCATCTAGAGTTTGACTAATCTGAAATCCTAAGAAGAATTTTAACTCTCCCATCATACTCATCTCAAATTCACTTTGTATTAGGGAGGAGAATTCATCACACAGGGAGACATTAGTTGAACCGAATATAATGTCATCGACATAGATTTATATAATGACTATGTCTTTGTCCTTTTGCATGATAAATAGGGTTGAATCGATATTTCCCTTCTTAAACTTCCTTTCCACAAGAAAAGTTTTCAACCTATCGTACCAAGCTCTAGGAGCTTGCTTAAGTCCATACAAGGCTTTCCTAAGCTTGTACACATGATCAGGTCTATCAAAAGCTTCGAAACCTTGAGGTTGTTCCACATAGACTTCTTCTCGAATATATCCATTAAGAAAATTACTTTTTACATCCATTTGAAAAAGTGTGAAATCTTTGTGACAAACAAATGCTAAGAGCATCCTAATTGACTCTAAACGAGCTATTGGAGCAAAGGTTTTCTCAAAGTCAATTCCTTATTCTTGATTATACCACTTGGCAACTAACCTAGCTTTGTTCCTGACCACAATCCCATTTTCATCCATCTTATTCTTAAATACCCATTTGGTTCCAATAATGGGATGATTATCGGGTTTTGGAACAAGTTCCCATACAATGTTCCTCTCGAATTGATTCAGCTCTTCTTGCATGGCGACTATCCAATTTTTGTCCAATTCAGCTTCCTCAAATTTCTTGGGTTCAATTTGAGAGATAAAGGCTACATTTGCACCGAGATTTCTAAAGGAGGCTCTAGTTTTGACTCCTAAAGAAGGATCACCTAGAACTTCATTTAAAGGATGATTTTTGATAAATTTCCAATCTCTAAGAAGAGCATTATTTTCATCCTTGACAGGTACAATTTCTAGAGATTTTGTAGAAGGATCTAGGGGATTTTTTCCTTGAATGATTTCAGCTGGTTTTTCTAAGGATAAAGAATCCATATTCTTTTCCAAATTGACATCTTCTTCCACATTGATTGCAGCTTAGATATTCTCATCAAAATTGACATTAACAGATTCCTCTACAACTAGTGTTCTTTTGTTGAACACCCTATATGCTTTACTTGTTAATGAATATCCAAGGAATATTTCAAGATATGTCTTGGAATCGAATTTTCTCAAATTATCCTTGGTGCTGAATGAAACATTTACAACCAAAAACTCTAAAATACTTAACACTAGGAGACTTGCCGTTCCATAGCTCATAGGGGGTTTTCTCTAGAATCGGTCTTATAAAGACACAATTTAGAACATAACAAGCTGTGGAAACACTTCTGCTTAAAAGTATTTTGGAAGGGAGTTCTCGTTGAGTATGGTCTCAGCTAGCTCTTGAAGAGACCTATTTTTCCTCTCAACAACTCCATTTTGTTGAGGGGTTCTAGAGGATGAGAAATTGTGCTCAATTCCATATTTGAGAAACAAGAGTTCAAATTTTTTGTTCTCAAATTCTCCACCATGATCACTACGAATAGCAACAATGGTGAGCTCCTTTTCATTTTGAACTCTCTTCCTAAAGCTAGAGAATGTATCAAAAGTTTCATCATTTAACTTTAGAAAGAACACCCATGTGAACCTAGAGAAGTTATCACTATAACAAATGCATAGAATTTTCCTCCTAGAATAGCCACATTAGAAGAACCGAAAAGGTCCATATGAAGCAGTTGTAGAGGTTTGGACGATGTGACAGTATTCTTTGAGGCAAAAGAGCTTTTGGTTTGCTTGTCTATTTGACAAGAATCACAAACTCTATCCTTGTCAAATGATAGTTTTGGAAGTCCTCTAATTAGATTATTCTTGGAGATCTTAGTTAAGGTATCCATACCTTCGTGACCTAATCTTCTATGCCAAGACCAATTATCATTCAAAGAATTCACAGCAAAACACTTCTCATTCACACAATCAAAATCATCCAAGTTAATAATATATACATTCTCTTTCCTATAACCTGTGAATAATATCTTGCTATTCAGACTATCTTTAATCACACAAGCATCAGATTTAAATATTACTTTATACCCCTTATCACATAGTTGACTGAAGCTGAGCAAGTTGTGTTTCAGCCCTTCAACTAATAATACATTTTCTATAATAAGATTGGTAGGATTATTTATGTTGCCGATGCCAACAATTTTGCCCTTTTGATTTACACAAAAAAAAACATTCCCTGTCTTCTTGTTGACAAAGGCAAACTTTGTTGAGTCTCCCGTCATATACCTCGAGCATCCACTATCGAGGTACTATTGATTTTTCCATAGAGAGCAAACAACCTACAAAACAATAATCAAGTTGTCTTTTTAGGTACCCAAATCATTTGGGTCCTAGTGTTAGGTTTGGTTCCTTTAGGAACTCATTGTAATCCCCTGCCAGATTTCATCTTTTCTAATTTTAGTGGACATTCATAAGATTTATGTCCTACTTCATTATAAGCATGACAAGTGGACAATCTAACAAAGAAATTTTTATAGGCTTTCTTTTTATTAGATTGTTCATAACCTAATCCCACTTTGTCAAATGTCACTCTTTGGCGTCCTAACAACATATTAAGATTCTTGCTTCCATTAGTAAACTTAAGAACAATGTCATTCAACTTCTCATTTCTACTCTTAAGTTCACTAATTTTCGTTCATGCAAGTTAGTCTCCTTAGCATGTTTTTCAATAAAACTTGCATTTTCCTTTTTCAACAGGTTGTATTTAGTCTTTAGTATGCCAAATTGCTTTACTAAATCATTAAATGCATCAATTAACTCACCATCATCAGTTTCACTATCACTAGAGGAAAGACTAACCTCATTTTCGTGTGCCATGAACAAAAGGTTGGCGACTTCCTCATCATCTGAAGAAGTGTCGTTCTCACTGTCATCCCAAGTGGCCTTCATGGCTCTCTTCTTGAATTTCTTGGAATTCTTCTTTGCTTGTGGACACTCGGCTTTGATGTGACCAGGCTTCCCACACTCAAAGCTTGTGATTTCTTTCTCCTTTTGAGGTTTCTCTCCCTTTGAGAATTTCCTCCCATGCATCCTTTTTCGTTGGAGGAACTTGCTGAATCTTCTAGTAATGAGGGCTATGTCCTCCTCATCTTCTTCTTTCTTAGATTCTTCTTGCTTACTTGAGGAGGCTTTAAGAGCTATGTCTTTCCTCTTGGAGACTTCCTTTTCTTTGAGGTCCATCTTTTTATTTGCTCTCATTGTTATCTCATGTGTCATGAGAGAACCAATGAGCTCTTCAAGTTTGAGCGTCTTGACATCTCTTGCTTCTTGAATGGCTGCTACATTCGGTTGTCATCCTCTTGGTAGACACCTCAAGATCTTCCTTACTAGTTCTTCACTAGAATATATCTTACCAAGCACTTTTAAACCATTAGTAATATTAGTAAATCTAGTAAACATTGAACTAATGGATTCTTCTTTTTCCATAGAAAATAATTCATACTCATGGACTAACATGCTTATTTTACTTTGTTTTACTTGGTTAGTCCCCTCGCGTGTAACTTCCAATAAACGCCATATTTCTTGTGCACTATCACACCCTTGAACTCTGTTAAACTCGTCTCTGTTCAGTGCACAGTATAGGGTGTTAATTACCTTAGCATTCAAACTCAAATTCCTCTTATCTAAATCACTTAGTTCATTTGATGTTATGGGAATACTAACACCATTCTCAATTTTGACCGCTATGAATGGACCATTTTCAATAACATTCCATAAATCATAATCCATAGCTTGAACAAAAATTCTCATCCTAGCTTTCCAATATACATAATCATTACCATAAAAAAGAGTTGGCCTAGAAGTGGATTGTCCCTCTACGTGTATGGTGTTTGTGTTGAATGCCATTTTTAGATATGCAACTATTCTTTTAATCACAATTAGACAAATATTAATCTCGCTCTGATACCAATTGTAGTACCGTTATTGTCTAAGAGGGGTGAATTAGACTTTTCTCTCATAATTGAGTTTACTTAATACAATATAAATTACTTAAAATTGTAAAATTCGCCAAATTTTAGTGAATGAAAATTTCTGAATAAATTTTTAGCGCAATATAAGTGGATTAAAATCAGGAGGGTAGAACATTCGATATTGTCGACCAAAGTTATTCGAGAGTTTTAATTTGAAAATCGAAAATCTATTAAATGAGTTTAATAGGTTTGATATAAATTTAAAGGAATTAAAATAGAATTTAAAGAAATTAAAATAAAGGAAATAAAATAAAAGAAGAAAATAGGTTAAGAAACCTATTTTCATTCAGCCAAAGAAAAACAGAGAGAGAGAGGGAGACGACCGTGAAGAGGGAAATTGGTCGATTGGATTTTGACCTCCGTTCGGCGCAATCTTGGTGTCAAAACGTTCGTCTCGAAGCGTAGATCAACGTTGGCGAAGGGCAATTTTGAAGATAAGCCCTCTCTTTCTCGATTTTCATTTGAGAAGTTTCGGGCTTTTGGAAATTTATCGATCTGAGATTTAGGGTCGATTTTTGGTGTTTTTGGCTGGAATCGACCGGAATGGAAGTGAGAAATGTGTTGGAAACGAATTGGGGTCAAAAAACATGTCGAAAAATGGGTTTTGGTGCTCGGCCGTCATCGGCCGAGTTGACTCGGTCGGTGGCCGAGTTGACTCGGCACTAGGCCAAGTCGACTCAGGCATTAGGCTGAGTTGACTCAGGCCCAAGACTGAGTTGGGCCTGGGCTGAGCCAGGCCCAGCCCGAGCCGGGTTGACCGGATTTGGGCTGGGCCAGGCCCAGACCCAATGGCTTTCTTGGGCCAAGTCCGACCCGGACCCAGTTGGGTCCTGCCGGGTCCGATCCGAGCCTAGCTGGGCCGGGTTTGGTTTGGCCAGATTGAATTAGGTCGGGTCGATTCGACTCGAACCTGTTCCGACTCGACATGGTCAGAGCCAACCAGAATCGATCAGGTCTGAACCAAACCCGAACCAAATTGGACCGAACCGATCAGTCAATCGTTGACTTTGACCGACTGTTGACCTTGACCAAATATTGACTTTTGACCAAAAGTCAACTCGAGCCGTTTGGACCATTTTTGCCCCAGTTCACAGTTTATATCGTTTATAACCCCAATTCGATTTTAACGGGGTTCTTTTCTTGTGTTGACTCCCAGATTCAGAGGAATTTGCAAACCTCGAGACGATCCCCGAGAAGACACGGACCACTGAAGTTAGGAGGACTTGCTCGGTGGTATGGGTTATTATATTTTCTGCGATATACCTACATAACATGCATATATGTATTATTTTGGTGGATTACTCCTGATATTGACATCGGTTGTTTTAAAAACATGAGCATATTGCATTAAATAGGCATATATACTTTTGACTTGATTTGACTGCCTACTACCATGTTTTCTTGTCTTGCCGACGGGTTTGAGCTCAGATTGATCATCATACTATGCTGTTGTGTTTTATTGATTGGTTTTCTGATGCATTGCATAGTTTTCTGTATTGCTATTTGGAGTTGATTCTGGAGGCAATCGTTTGACACTCTTAGCGGGGCCCAGCTAAGAGTATTAATGGATTTTGCCCAGATGCACTAGTGTTTGAGGGTTGTCGTGGTATTCCCCACACTTGTTTGGATAGGGCTCCGGGATGAGTGGTTGTTGATTCCCTTAGGGTTGAGTTCCCTCTTGTTAAACTCCTTGCATGTGAAGTTGTGGGCTCGGAGCTTTGGCTAGCCCTGGGTTCTGAGCTATGTTAGCCCTGTTACCTGAACTGATCAGTGTCTATTCGTTGTTACCCCCGGTATGATAAGTCCCTTGTGCGGTGTTCCTGAGAGCTCAGAGTAGAGTGATCGTTGATTCCCTCCTCATGATCTACCGTGTTATCTACGAAGCCCAGGGTATGCCGACCGATCAAGAGTGATCGTTGATTCCCTCCTGGTGACCTACCGTGTGATCCACGAGGCCCAGGGTATGTAACGACCCCGGCCAGGAGTCGTCACGTGTTCATATTCTTTCGTTAATCGTTTGCTTGACTTTTGATATTATTACATTCACTTACTATCTCTCAACAGACTTTAACATTTTACATAATATTTTTTTTTTCTAAACTGGTAATAGAGACGCAGGACCATTAAGGAAGACAAACCCTCTCGTGCCCGACTTTCCACGCCTCGTCGGCTCAAACTATCACAGAGTCGAGCGACTAGACTCGGTCATCGGTTTCTTGACAATTTCGGGAAAAGAGGAAGTGCCCTCAATTCTCTTAACATAATACCACTCGGGTTTGCATGGGTTGCATGCGTTGACAACCCCCCAGAAATTTAGTCGTCCGGTCATCACGTGCATTACGCGTGACTCGCTTAACATCGCCTAAAAGGAGACATCTTCCGGTGGGCACGTGGGTCTCGCGTGCTAAATTAAAACATCATCCGGTCGCTAATCGACAAAACACATTTTACATCTTCCGGTGAGTACGTGGGTCTCGCGTGCTAAATTAAAACATCATCCGGTCGCTAATCGACAAAACACATTTTACAACTTCCGGTGACGTCATCCGGAAGACTAAACCATCATACAACTATCCTTCGGCATCTGCCGATGACGTCAACCGGAAGACTAAACCATCAAACAATTCACCTTCGGCATCTGCCGATGACGTCAACCAGAAGATTGCCTCATCCAGCTTCCGTCCTACGGTAGAGAACACTAAATCATCAAAGGACTCCTTCCAACTGGAAGAAAACACAACTCATCCAAATGCATATAACGGAAGACTTATGCAACAGATCATTTATAATCTATATAATCATTCCCTGACTCAGTGATCCACTAGACAGTTTCAAAGCTCAACGTTTTAAAATAATCTCATCCTACTTAAACTACCATATCCTTTAACATACTGTAACATAAGAGTCTTAACCAGGGGTCATAAGTCGCCTCTCCAGTCCCGCACTGTCACCTTGAGCATCCTCTAGCAACCAGCCTTAAGCATCCTCTTTGAACATAACATCCTCACCTGAACCTTCTTCACCTACACCATAAGGTTTAACTATAAGCCTAATGCTTAGTAAGGAATGCATGCTGACAGATATACATGAGTACACAATTTAAAGAGACATAATTCATAAACCATTCTTCATTCATGTTCATCTTTATCATTTACATAACATGTATTAAGGCAGGGAACGAGGGAGGAAGACAGGGGTACATAGTCATTTGCTTATCGCGGCAGTCGTACATGATCATTTGCCTATCGCGGCAACCATAATACATCACTCGGCCTCCCCCAGTGGGAGAATTCGCGAGCCATGCATATCATTAACTCGGCCTCCACCAGTGGGAGATTTCGCGAGTCATACATATCATTTACTCGGCCTCCACCAGTGGGAGATTTCGCGAGTCATACATATCATTTACTCGGCCTCCACCAGTGGGAGATTTCGCGAGTCATACATAACATAGTCTTTTCCCCGCTCTGCACTTAATCTTGATTACATTTGCTTTTCATGTTCTCAACTTAATCATAACATGGACACAGTGCATAGACATAAAGTTCATTGAGAGAAATCATATCATAAGGACAAGCAGAAACATCCCGTAACTTAACATTTTCTTACACAAATTCTTCATATCATAGTAATAACTAATCATAATCAACAGACTAACGTCTCAACGATTTCCTAATACCCTTGCGGTGTAGGGCCCTAGTGGCCGGAAATCTTAATACATTCACTTACCTGGATTCCTTAGCAATCCGAACTTCCTCTCTTTAACTTCTTCACCTAAAACATGTACATTACAGTAGTTAAAACAAAGTCCTAGTAGTCCTAATCATAAACCACCCTAGGATCTAATAGCTAAAGTCATTCCGATTCCTCTGTTTGACACACTGCAGTCTGAAATCCGAAACTAGGTGGACAGGTTTTACCATTGATTAAATCCGAGTTGGTTACTTAAAATGCTCAGAATCGATTCGGGACGACATTTCTACTCCCAGATTTTAAAAGTCACAAACTACTCGGCCACTGCTAAAAAAATCCGAACTCAGTGCCGAGCTGAAAATAGAGCTCTATTTACTAATGAATGACTACATTGTCCATTTCATACCTCGGGTGTGGATTTGCAGAGAAGAGCAAGCTCGAAACCAGCCGTCGGTAAAGGGAAGTTCTGGTAGCCGAGAGCAAGAACTTGGGAAAGAAGGAATCGCCGAGAGGGAATGTCGGCTACAGTGGTAATAAATGAGGTTTAAGGTTTCCATTTCCTATTTATACTAAATCCATCGATTTTAATTACAAAACTGCCACCCAACCTAGTTTCACACAACTTGTAATAAATTTGTCTTAATATTAAATTTTAAATCATAAAGGTTAAATAAGAGGGTGACAATGAAAATGGTCAGAAAATCACCTGGCCGAAATGTCGGGTGTTACAGGGTATGCCGACCGTGATTCCCCTGGTAGTTGACTATATCTATTCTCCTTATGAGGTTTTGTCTAATGTTATTGCTGCCTTTCTTTGTGGTGTGTTTCGGAGGATCCTTGTATGGTCTTCTTTTTCACGGTGCACTTGACTATGTAGTACGGTATGGATAGTGAGGGCGTAGTTTGTATACACTTTACTTTAAAAGTTAGCCCAATCGATCTATCTAAAAATGAAAAGAGATTAATAACATAAAATTGGTTTTGAGAGTTAATACTCATTCATTGATATTATAACTGCCATGCATTATAACATGAGTGGTAGGTATAACATCTCATACTAAGTTTGTCACTCACCTCAATGACTTTCCCTCCACAGGTAAAGAAAGAAGGAAGCAGAAGTGAGCTGGATCGGTGCCAATTGATTAGGAGTCGTTTTTATTTTTATTTCGGCTTTTCGTGTAATGTAAGACCATATTCTGGTTATTGATACACACTTGGATCTGTAACTATTTTGATTTTTTCAGTATTTCTATTATTGCTCATTTTCGCATATTTGTTACATTGAGGAGTCTTGGATCATTGCAAAAACTTCCGCACTTAGCCTTAGGCTAGACGATTGACCTCCCCGAGGTTGATCGTTTAGCTTAGCATTTCTGTCCGGCCCCCTCATAGGTCGTGACAAAAATATTGTTTACTGATTCAAAATAAACACACAGAGAGAGAGAAAAATAACACCGTGATTTTTACGTGGTTCGGCCAATCTTGCCTACGTCCACGCTTCAAGGATTCCCCCTTGAAGATTCACTACTTCTCTTCTACGAGAAATCTTGATTGGACTTCACGGGTACCAATCAACTGCCTTTTACACTTCGGTTGAACTTCACGGGCGTCAATCGCTGGCTTTACACTTTCTAGGTTGCAAAGAGGATAAATCAAATCTACACCTTCTTGAAAGCTATATCTCAAGTTAGGATTTGGGAATGTGTAGAAAACAAAAGAGTATTGCACAGATTAAGCTCTTGAAAAGTATGAGCAGTAAGCAGAGGTTCGCGTGTAAGAGAAAATTCAAAAAGTCTTTTTCCCAGCTTCTGTTCTTCTATTTATATGGTCTTCGTAACCATTTGGGCGACTCCTTGAATCCGTACAAAAATATGACCGTTGTGAGGAGTTCGTACGTAGAAATCTAGTCGTTGAGATCTGAAGTCGCTATCACTCATGGTGGAAGACTTCTTGATACAGAAGATGTTATTCTAGTGGATAAAGTCTTTGTTCGGATGACGTTGATCTTTTTGGAAGAAGTCTTGATTCGGTTGATGTTATCTAGATACTACTTTCGGCAGACGTCTCCTTAAATTGGATGATGTTATTTTCGTTAGACTTCTGTCTTTATATCTGGTCGACGTTGTTTTTCGGATGACTCTAAAATCTGGACGACGTTGATTTCGGATGACTCTAAAATCTGGACGACGTTGATTTCGGATGACTTCTAAGTCTGGACGACAAAGTAATTGATTCCGTAATCGGTCGACTTTGCTGTTTAATTGATATATCTGGGGGATGACTCAGGTCTGCTTTGATTCGGTCGATGTTCCTTTAACATTTTGCACTGACCAGACTCAACTAACAACACTTAACCAAAATCGTTACAAAAACATAATACCCTTTTTAAAGGGCATTCCCACACAGATACTACAACTATTAATAACATTCATTTCTAACACTCATTTTATATATATATATTTCATATTAATCACAATCATCAAAAACATAGTTATACTTAAGCACATTTTAAGTTAACAAAAATATCAGGTCCAACAAGAATACCTTCACCGACTTCGTCCATGTGTATTGGAGATCTGCATTTTCTTCCATAAAGTGCTTCATAAGGCACCATTCCAATTGAAGTTTGATAACTATTGTTGTAGGAAAACTCTACCAGTGGCAAATTATTATACCAATTTCCTGGAAAATTGATTGCACAAGCTCTTAACATGTCCTCAAATGTTTGAATCAGTCTTTCTGATTGTCCATCTTTTTGAGGGTGGAACGCTGTACTGAAATTTAATTGAGTGCCCATTTCTTTTTGCAAACTCTTCCAGAACTTTGACATGAAACAAGTATCTCGATCCGAAACTAAAAAGATAGGCGTACCGTGAGGTCTGACAATTTCCTTAATATATAGTTGGGCACATTGATCCATAGTGAAAGTAGTTCGTACAAGAATGAAATGTGCCGATTTTGTCAGCCTATCAACTATTACCTAAATAGAGTCAAAATTTTTATTTGACCTCAGGAGTCTACTTACGAAATCCATCATGATACGTTCTCATTTCCACTGAGGTACAAATAATGGTTGTAAAATGCCAGAAGGTCGTTGATGCTCTCCTTTGACTTGCTGACATGTAAGACATTTCTCAACAAATTTGGCTACATCCAATTTCAATCCTTGCCACCAATAATACTGCTTCAAATCTTGATACATTTTGGTTGCACCAGGATGTACCGAGTATGAAGTTGAATGTGCTTCCTTTAATATAGCTCTCTTTAATTCTCTATCGTCAGGTATACATCATCTTTTCTTAAATTTAATAATTCCATCTTCCGACAGAGAATTCTGATACCTTCATACTTTTCAACTGATCTCTTATCTTATTTAAGAAAAAATTCTCATGTTGTTTGTCCCTAATTTGGTCGATCAAGCTTGGTTGTGGCATCATTGCAGATAATCTTTCAATCAGTCCGGAATGTACTATCTCAATGTCAAATTTCTGCACCTCTTCCACTAACTTTTCCAGAATCAGAGTTAATGCTGAAACACTTGGAGAAGCTCTTCTACTTAATGCGTCAGCTACCACGTTTGCCTTTCCAAGGTGATATATGATTTCGCAATTATAATCCTTTACTAAATCCAACCATCTGCGCTGCCTCATATTCAAATCTTTTTGCGTTAAAAAATATTTCAAGCTCTTATGATCAGTGTAAATCTCACATCTTTCTCCATATAGATAGTGTCTCCAATTTTTAAGAGCATAAATTACTGCTGCCAGTTCCTAATCATGAGTTGGATAATTCTTCTCGTGATTCTTCAGTTGTCTGGAGGTATAGGCTACAACCTTTCCTTCTTGCATAAGTACACATCCGAGTCCATATTTTGAGGCATCACTATAGACCACAAATTTTTCAGTTTCAGATAGTATAGTGAGTATTGGTGTCACGACCCCATAAGGTTGCAGCATAATCTTAACCTCATAACCTGACTTATTCATTTACGAACAGAGGGCCTCTAAAAATCCATGTATATATTTATTTATATTATTTTTTTTTAAGAAGAGAATAAATTTCCTAAAACAATGAAGACATGCAGAGAATTAATTTCCTCTCGGGTTGCAACTTATTCGTTCACTAAATCAAACGACGTTGTCGTCCACAGACTTTATCGTCTACAGAGTCAGATGATACTGTCGTCCACAGACGATGCTGTCATCCACAGACGTTATCGTCCACAGACATTGTCATCCACAGAGTCAGACAACATTATCGTTCACGTTGTCGTCGTCCACAGACATTATCGTCCACAGAGTCAGACGACACTGTCTTCCATAGACGTTATCGTCTACAAGCATTATCGTCCACAGAGTCAGACAACATTATCGTTCACATTGTCGTCGTCCGCAGACATTATCGTCCACAGAGTCAGACGACGCTGTCGTCCACAGACGTTATCATCCACAGACATTATCCTCCACAGAGTCAGACAACATTATCATCCAGACACATTGTCCAGACTCCATCGTCCAACTACATCGTCCAGACTACATCGCCTAAACACATCGTTCAGACTATATCGTCTAGACTACATCGTTCAAATACATCGTCCAAACTTCATCATCCAAACTCCATCGTCCAACTACATCGTCCAACTACATCGTCCAGACTATATCGTCTAGACTATATCGTCTAAACACATCGTCCATTTTAACATCGACCGAACAACTTCAGTCAATTGACGACAACTCTTGACAACTACGCTCAACTTTGACTTTCTGTTTTCCTTCATTTCACCAGACATTTATATGCCGATCGATTGCCACTCTTACCGATCGATCGGCTAACTCCCTGTGTCCATAAACTAAATTCCACCTCTAGAATCATCATGCACATAAACCTCATAAACCTCAACTTGAATACGTAGCGGAAGACTTAAAAACAAACAGTTGAAAACCTTTAATATTAAAATCTTCTTAAATCATATCAGTACTCAACTATCACAGTATTTACCGTTCATAGAAATCTTTATCTTACTTTCACTTCAATATCATAGACATAATAAAACATACTAAGAGCATCATCCCACGGGTCAAATTCGCCACCAAACCACAAATCATCGCCATGAGCACCCTCCAGCAACCCGACTTAAAAATCGTCATTTGGTTTGCAATCCTCACCTTCCAATTCGTCACCTACATCATAAGGTTTAAACTATAAGCCTAATGCTTAGTAAGGAGTACGACATATACATGAATGCTCAAGAATGCATGCTTCATAAAAATCATGTTCGTGTTCTCATTTCATATCATGAAAATCATATTCTTGTTCATATCATGAAAATCATGTTCTTGTTCATATCATGAAAATCATGTTCTTGTTCATGTTCTTGTTCATCGTTCACATGACATGATGGATTAAGGAGGAAATCGTGTTGGGGAGTAGGCAAAATGCGTGTACATGGTCCTTACGGACAGTAATCTTGGTCCATTTCATGGACAGTGAATCATGGTCCCTCAAGATGAACAGTTTTGTTAACATGGCCATACCACCCAAACCTTCACATAATTATTTTGTACATTTAAGTTTCATGTTATCTCGTTTCATTTCTTTTACATAAATCATGCATGCAAAACATTTCATATGTCAATGGGGAAAACATGCTGCATGTACATGAATGCACAGAAGATCGTCATACCATAACGCTACACTACTCATCATAACGTAGCACTCAACAGATCATAACCATCAAACACCATCAACCCAATCATCCATACTAAATTCTTAGTACCTTTGTGATGTAGCGCCCTAATGGCCGGAACCCTAACACCCATATACCTAGGTTCTTTAGCAAGTCGTGCCTTCACGTGACTCGTTCCCACCTAGTCATGTCACATTTCATTGTTAAAAATCAATCCTAGACAAACCGAGTTCAAAACTAGTAAATCTCTAACTAAGGAAATCTCCTAGGAGTTAGGCTTATCCTATTCGGGCATTTCATCGAACACCTTGTATGTATATTTCTACTTCCAATATCATTAATGGTATTTAAGCTATTCAGCCACTCCGATTTAAACAACATTCATACCAACATTAAGTTTTCAACCTAAGCATCAACAACATCCGAAATCTCAAGTCCTAACTAGAGTAATCTCCTAAATCAAAATTTAACAAATACATTATCTAAGCCTTACCTAGAGCTCGACTCTTGAAGAAATGAAGGAGAATCAACGTTGGTGGAGGGAGAATCGCCGCGAGAGGATTTCTTGAAGGAGGGGTCGGCTGAATATGGGAGTTCTCGTGGAGGGAGAGGTTTTTGTGAGGTTTTAGATTTCCTTTTTCTATTTATATCAATTAATATCGACTTTATTTACAATCTTGCCACTAAACCTAATTTTCTCACAAAACAAGTAATACCCGTTGTTTTAGATCCTCGCAATTTTCTTATTCCACAAATCACCCCAAAAGTAATCTTCGGAATAAATACCTGACCGAAGTGCTGATTGTTACAATTGGTGTCGAAATCAATCTTTGCTTTAGTTCTTGAAAGCTTTGCTCGCATTCCTCAGTCCATAAATATTTAGTACACTTCTTGGTGAGTCTTGTGAGTGGTGTGGCTAGCTTAGAGAACCCTTCCACGAATATCCGGTAGTATCCCACAAGACCAAGGAAGCTTCGTACTTTTGCTATATTTTTGGGTTGCGGCCACATACTAACTGCTTCAATCTTTCCCGAGTCTACCGACACACCTTCCTTTGAAATTACGTAACCGAGAAAGGTTACTTCTTCCATCTAGAATTCGTATTTGGAGAATTTTGCATATAACTTTTCATGCCTCAGAGTCAATAAAACAATTTGCAGGTGCCTTTCATGCTCTTCTTTACTCTTTGAATAGATGAGAATATCATCGATGAAAACAATCACGAATTCATCTAAGAATGTCACGACCCAAAACCCAACGGGCCGCGACTATCGTGAACGTGTTCCTATTCTTGACACATATTATTATTTTTTTTAAAAACTACTTGAAAGAAACTTTGCTAAAACGATTGTGATTTGCACTTAAAAAAACTCGTTTGAATCCTCTAAAATAAGTTTAAAACGTTATAAGAAATGAAGGAAGAAATAATAAAGACATAACCTTGATTTTAGGGACAGAAGCAGAAAACAAAACACATAGGGCCGATTGATCGGCCATTACAGCTGATCGTTCCACCCTCTCGGGTGCCATACCAAAAATTCACTCAGCCAATTAACATCGACGCTCAATATCGACCGATTAACTTCTACGCTTAACATCAACAGCTTAACATCTACACTCAACATCAGTCGATTTACTTCAACACTCCACCTCAGCCAATTTAACATCAGCACTCAACATCAACCGATTTACTCCTACGCTTAACACCAGCCGATTTACTTCAACACTCCACATCAGCTGATTTAACATCAGCACTCAACATCGACTGATTTAACATCCGCCGATTAATAACAACACTCGACATCAACCCATTTAACATCTGCCGAATGACTAACGACATCAAGGAATATCGGTCGAGGTTGACACTCTAACTCTGGAGTTAATCTTTTCATAATCGGACGACATATAGGAAAATTGGTCGAGATTGACACTTCAACTCTCTGTTTTCCTTCACTTCCCCAGACATTGCTATACCAATCGATCGCCACTCTGACCGATCGATCGGTTAACTCTCTGTTGGCCGATTACTTCCTTCACCACTCACCTTTCTTTCCTCATCTTTCTTCACCTAATACAAACACACTACAGCACTCCTACTCCAACCCATATACTTCTTAACTTCTATAGGCTTAAAAATTTCATTTCCAAAATCCTCATGTTCATAAAATCATAAACTCGAATAGAATACGCATAGCGGAAGACCTTAGAAATAGGTGAAAACTTTTAGTCTTAAAATCCTCTTTAAACCATAAACAGTACCAAAAAATTCCAGTATCCGTCAACATAGGTAAATTCTTTTTAAACTATCTATACTTTAATACTATAGACTTAACCAAAACATGCTAGGAGCATTATCCCACGGGTCAAAATCGCCGCCCAACCACAAAACATTGCCATGAGCACCATCCAACAACCCAACTTAAATGACATAATTAGGTTTAAGGTCCCCACCTTCCAAATCGTCACCTACATCATAAGGTTTAAACTATAAGCCTAATACTTAGTAAGGAGTGCAACATATATATAGATACTCATGGATGCATGCTTCGTAAAAATCGTGTTCATGTTCATATTTCATATCGTGTAAATCATGTTCGTGTTCTTATTTCATACATCTCTTAACTTGGGTTAAGAGGGCACGAGGGCAATGGCAAGGGAATCATGATCGTGGTCCTATCGGATAATTTTCGTAACGATCAGTCCAACCCACATAGTAGCAGGGTCCGCGAACCAATCATGCAATGTCAGCCTGGCCCCCACCAGCGGGAGGATCCGCGAGCCTTCCTGCCAGTCCGGCCCCCACCAGCGGGAGGATCTGCGAACTGTACTCTTAATCTTGAGAACATAGTCATGGCCAATTGACCTCGTCCCACACTTAACCAATCTTACACACATTTCATATTCTTATCTTGATCTTTTAAATCATACACATAAAACATTGTCATATGCTTGAGAAAATCATGATGCATAGACATGAATACTCTTAGGAATGTCATACTATAGAAACGAGCCATCCATCATATGTCATATCATAATGGTACTCTAATCATCGCAACATAATACTCGACAAATCATAATCATCAAACAATCATCTAAACAAACTTCTTAGTGCCCTCGTGATGTAGGGCCTTAATGGCCAGAACCCTATCACTCACTTACCTGGACTCCTTAGCAATATCGTGCTTTCACTTTACTTCGTTTCCACCTAAGACATTTCACATTTAAATGCTAAAGTCAATCCTAACAAAATCTGAGTTCAAAGCTGGTAAAATCCTAACTAAGGAAGTCCCCGAGAAATCTAGTTTAATCCTCTTAGACATTTCGTAGAACACCTTGAGTGCGTAACTTTATCTCCAATAACATTAATAGCATTTGTGTTCAATAACCACCAGATTCATACCAATATTAGATTCTCAACCTAAACATCAACATCAACAGCATCCAAAATTCTATCATTAATGTCATTAATAAAACAAACTCATAAATACTAACGTTACTCTAACATGGGCAAATCCTAAAATCTCAACTCTAACTAATATAACTCCTAAACCAAAACTTAACGAAACAAAGCACTTAAAGCTTACCTAGGGCTGTGAATATTGAAGAAAATGGAAAGAAAGAAAATCGTTCGTTGAAGAGGAACCGTGGCTGGCTGGCAAAGAAGAAAACGCCGAAGAAGAAAATGTAGAGGGGAGAGTTGTCTGCCGAAGATAATCGTGGAGGGAGAGGTTTTGTGAGGGTTTTGGGTGTTTCTCTTCATTTTATATTATAAAATTTAACCCTTAATTACGACTTTGCCACTAACCCTAACTTTTAACTAAACGTTGTGAAGCCCGCCGTTTAAGATTCCCGTAATTTTCTCAATCCCCCGATCATCCCAATTAATTCTTCAGATTCTAACAAAACTTCTCGCTCGCGAAACGGATTTAAATTCCTTCATTTACGAAAATATCCTTAACGAGCGGAAACCTGAAAATCTCGGCGTCCAAATTCTAATAAACTAATCATTACATTAATAGTGATTTAACTCTGATAAGTAAATTTTGAGATAATTACATGACCGAAAATGCTAGGTGTTATAAAGAATTTTTTGAATATTCGATTCATTAAATCCATAAAAACAGCTGGGGCATTACTCAATCCAAATGGCATAACTCGAAACTCATAGTGGCCATATCTTGTTCAAAATGCCGTCTTAGATACATTATCATCCTTGATTCTTAGCTCGTAGCCAGATCTGAGATCTATTTTTGGGAAGACGCCTGCACCCTTTAATTGATCAAACAAGTCGTCGATTCTTGGGAGTGGCTATTTATTCTTTATGGTGACTTTGTTCAGTTCTCGATAATCGATACACATCCTCATAGATCCATCTTTTTTCTTTACGAATAACATTGGAGCTCCCCATGCTGAAAATTTGGTCGAATGAATCCTTTTTCTAGTAACTTGTCGAGTTGAACCTTAAGCTCCTTTAATTCAATTGGTGTCATTCTGTATGGGGCTTTAGAGATTGGTGTCGTCCCAAGTAGAATATCAATGTTGAATTCTACATCTCTAATTGGTGGCAAACTTGTTAATTCGTCTGGGAAGATATCTGGGTATTCACAAACTATCAACACATTTTCTAAAGTCCTTGCTTCCTCGGTTTGAGTATACACAACGCTTGCCAAGAATGCAAAACATGCAGAGTTCAACAACCTTTGTGCTCGCAATGATGATATAACTGGAATTCTCGAACCCTTATTATCGCCATGAAATAAGAATGGTTCCGCTTCAGGCAATTGAAATCTTACAATCCTCTTGCGACAATCCATGGTTGCATAATGTTTGTTTAGCCAATCCATGCTGAGAATTACATCGTAATCTTGCATTGCTAAAATGGTCAGGTCCGCTTCCAATTCTCTATCTCCAATATAAATTTTACATCCTTGAATAATAGAGTCGGCGGGCATTACTATACCCGACGGTGTAGCTGCTCCCTGCTTATGTTCCAAAGGTTCTATTGCCTTATTTAATTTCTTCAAATGCATAAGGGATATAAAAGAATGGGTTGCCCCAGAATCAATTAATATAAAAGAAGGTACTTCAGAAATTAGAAGTACACCTGTTATAACATCTGCATTCTTTTCATCTTCCTCCTTGGTCATGATGTAGACTCGAGCAACTGCTGTTGGTAGATCCTGGCCATTTATGGGGCAATCCTTGACAAAATGTCCAGATTAACTGCACTTGAAACAAACATTGATATGAGCGTGACACTCTCCAGCATATGGCTTCTTGCATAAGGGACATAAGGGCATATTATTAATTACTGTGGTGGTCTCCCTCTTAACAAACTTAGAAAGCCTTTTAGCAGGTCCACTGATCATTGGGTGCTTAGATCCTCCCCATTGTTGTTACGAAGGCTTACCTTTTGCAATATGCGTTGCATGATTGTATCTTCTTCTAAACTCCTGAGCTTTGATGACATCCTTCTCTCCTTGCTCTGCACACAATGCTTTCTCTACCACGACTGCAAACGGAGAGTTCGTGGAGGTAATAAGACGGATATCCCTGAGTATCTCTGTCTCAATCGTTGGATGAATCTTTTCATCTTCATAGTCTCGTTAGCAGCAACATGAGGGGCATAACGAGATAGTTGTTCAAACTTGTGTAGATAATCAATTACACTTCCATTCTGTAAAATACTTTTCATTAAAAAGCTCCTTGAATTTCTCTCAGGTCATGGTGGTGACTGAATGCATCGCCTTTATAGAATCCCACCAGTAACGTGCCTCCATCCGAAACATAGAAGATGCGCAATTTACTTTCTCTTTCTCGAAAATCTTGGCATGATAAAAAATCTCCATAATAGTCCTGATCAAATTATCTGCGGCTGCCATATACGCCAAATTTCCATTAAAAGTTGGAGGGTCCAATTTTCAAAATCTGTCGAAGTCAATGTCCGCATGTCGAGGTCTATTAAGGGCCTGGGCTTACATATTAATTGCTTGGGTCGCGGCAGTAGCTGTCTGAACTGCTGCATTAGCTGCTTGCGACATTTGTTCAATTTGTCTTGCTTGCATCTCGATCATATTCATCATTCGATCGAGTACAGCATCTCGTTCATTTCTAATTCCTTTACGATTGGCCATAAGTCTACATCACAAAGTCTTAATTTAATAAATCTATCTTTATATACTTACATTTAGAACGTGCTACAAAATTATCTAACATACTTTTATAAAAATATAATTTTTAATATAGACTTACTTGCTGATCGACAATCTTCCAGGTGCACGTGAGGATACAGAGTAGTCTACAAAATCGTTTAAAAACCTAGAGCTCTGATACCAACTGTAACGATCTCAAAATTTAATTTGAATTTTTTCCCAATTTGAAAACCCTAAAAAATTTTCCCAAATTGATTTGCAAATTAAGTTAAATTGGATAGTTATAAAATCCTAATTTTCTTAATTCAAAATCATTGAAAATACAAAAATCATTTAATAAACGGAAACCTTGAAATTAATATCAATAAATATTTAGAACATTAAATGCTAAACAAACATTAAATAAAACTTCGTTCATAAAATTTTATTTTAAAAACAATAGCGTAATTAATAAAAATCCAAATGTTGATGTAATAAATTATTTCAACTTAAAACAAAATAAATTTTAAATGCAACTAAATATAAAAATATCTTTTTAAAATAATATAAAAACATAACTTTAAATTTTATTCAAATTCGACGACCACATCCTCCTCTGTATACTCGCCTGCCTCTGGAGGATTCTCGATCACAGCTACTTCTTCCTCAGATAAAAACTTACTTACATTACAAAATTAAAAACTATAAGAAAACTAAGTAAGCGAAAATATGTGCAAGTGTTAACATTTACTTTTTTTTTCGAATTTTGTCTTATCAGTTACATTCTGATTAGAACTTGTTCCAACCTTGGGTCAAATATCTCATATAGTTAGAACTTGTTCCAACCTTCGGTCAAATACTATCTCTAGTTAGAACTTGTTCCAACCTTCGGTCAAATATCACCTCTAGTTAGAACTTGTTCTAACCTTCGGTTAAACATAACCTCTAGTAAGAACTTGTTCCAACTTTCGGTCAAATATCACATCTAGTTAGAACTTGTTCCAACCTTCGTTCAGATTTCACATACTGGTTAGAACTTGTTCCAACCTTCGATCAAGCTCACCATCTCATTGTCGTTCAAGCTTTTGCTATCACGTACTTTTCGTCAATTCCATCGTTTTCATACACATAAAATATCCTATCAATTTTATCTTTTAAACAATTATATGACAATGTCTAAACATGCGTGCTTAAATATCAGAAATATAAAATAAAACTGTAATAAAATAATATAGATTTTGTGATGTAGGACCATAGCCAAAACGTTGAAAAACGTGATATTTTCACTTACCTGGATTCCGAGCGATTAAGGAATAGGATTTTAATTGTTTTTCTCAAGCGTTGAATAAATCTTCTTTGCCAAAAAAAAATTAGAGTTATTTAAACTTCTTTGTTTATCCCCAAAATAATCCTTTTAAAAACAATTAAGGTAGAAATTCTTTACCAATAAAATCCTAGCGTTGAATTTTCGGATTGATTTGGGCGTCCTTAACAATCTAAAATATTTGGTTGAATGGTTTTGGGTTTAGACCAGTTCTGGACAATTGGGCTGGTTCAGTCACTGGTCATGTTCAACCTTAAAAATATGTTGGGTGGTTTGGTTCGGTTCAGAATAAAAATTCTAAACCAAACCTCTGCTTTTCTTCTCCTTCGATCATGCTTCTTTCTGCCGAGAGAGTATATGAGATACAGAGAGAGGGAGAATTAGCGAAACTGAGAGAGCGAGAGATCGAACAAGAGAGATGAAGATCGAGGGAGAGGGAGGAACTTACGCCGCTGATGGTTACCAATGGAGGCCGAGAAGAGTCTGTCCACGCAAATATGGTTTCGGCCGAGAGAGGAAGTTCGTCGATGAGGTTGCTCGGAGTTGAAGCTGCGATTCTTCTTCCTCAGAGGATTCCGATCGGGTCTGAGTAACTTGCGGTGGTCGGAGGTCGAGTACAGCGATTATGCAAGGTAGGGATGTTTTCTGGTTTCTCTCGTGTGTTACAGAATGAAAAAGAGATTTTTTGTTGTGATTCTTCCTCACCAAGCTCCTAAGTTTGTAGGGAAGCTCCTCCGATTCTTACCATAGAAGGAGCCAAATCTTTCCAAGAGTCTGCCCTTTCCAAATGGTGGATTTAGTAACAAAAGGAAAAGGAAAATCTTTCTTTTTCTTAGATTACAAATAAATTCTTAATTAAGTGTTGATTTCCTTATGTTAGGGATTTGAGATTTTGTCTTAATCGATTTCCATAATTTCTTACGTTGAAGAAGGAAATTTTTCTTAAATTTTATGGCTAAGAATTAGAATTGGGGATTATTTTATTGACTAAAATTAGGGTTTGATGCATAAATTGGGGATAAATTTTTGGTATGTTACAATTGTGATGACCCGAATGTGTACGTATGAGTACGACTGCGGGGCAAACCTCGGGACCTAAGCCGAGTGTAGGCAAATTCCGGACTCGAGTATAGGCAAATCCTGGGTCGTAAAAAGGAGATCGTCACAATCTCATATCGCTTGGGGAGGTATATGGAAATGAAACACATGTAAGGAAATCCTCCCAAGATAGTAAGACGCATTGTGGAGCACAATTGACAATGGATTCTATAAGAACTCCGAAGTTAAAAGTGCTTCGGTGAGAGCAATATCATATTGAGTGACCGACTGAGAAGTCCTCGCCAAACAAAGTCGTGAGGGGAGAATATTGGACTACGGCCCAATCCCCAGAGCGAACAATATCTTACTGGAAAAAGAGGCCGTTATAATTACATTTTCTTCTGTTAACTATGTTCTATGACGTTCTTTTCAATTAATTTGTTGGCACATTAGACAAAGTAAGCTCTAACGTCGTAGGCAGCCGATAATGTTAGCACACATAGTAGGCTACTTACCATATTTTATTTAATGCTAGTTAGTCTAACGGGCAAAACCAAAATAAGTTCCCACTTGTATCCATTTTTATACATGATTTTCGTTTTAAAAAAACAAGATGCAAATATGAGAAGTTTGTTGAGTGATAAACAGGTTGGGCTGAAATGGATATGACAGAAAACAACCCGGCCCGGCCCATCAAGGCCCACTATGACGTCTACAATAGAAGCTAAACCTAATTTCTTCGTTACGTTTCTCTATTGACAACCTTTCACTCAAACCTTACGGGGGCGATCGGCAATGGCGTGCACCATTGATTTCCGTTGCCTCGACGAAGGTTTAGGAGGAAAAACCTACAAGAGGAAGAGGGAAGCTCTAAACAGCGTCAATACTTCTGCCGACGATGGTGACATGTACATGGAGATAGATGAGGCATATCAACATCCGGCGAAGAGATCAGCTGTTCCGTCTTCTGAAAATCCTGATAAGCCGAAGCCAAATGCGATCTTCGGACGGCCAACGTATGACGGTGTAATAGCTGGTAAGGTATCGGGAAGGAAGTGGAAGCAGCCGCGGAGGCAGAGGGCGTCGGCTTCAATGGTTAGCCGTAAGGGCACGAGTTTTGAGGAGCGAGAGAGGCAGAAGAAGATAAAGGCGGCATTTAGAGAGAGAAAGGAGGAGCTGAAGGAGCAGATAAGATCGCACAAAGTTGAGAAAAGGAAGATGAAAGAAGATAGAGAGAAAAAGAAGCAGGAGAACATATTAAAACATGGAACGAAGTTGCAGAAGATTACAAACCCTAAGACGCTAAAGAAGATTGCCAAATCAAAGCAAAAGAAGCAACTCAAAGTTGTTCCGGATGATTATTTCAAAAAGTAGGTCATATTCTGTTCTTTCAAAGACATTTGGTTATCAATTATCATTTTGATCTATTTTTCTCGAATTGTTGGAATGATTTTGCGCCATCTTCTGATCCTTTTACGTTTGAATCTTGCTACAGACTAAGTTAAAATTCCCAAATCGATGTATTTTTTCCTTGTATTGAAATTCAGATTGCGACCATTTGAGAAATAGAAACGGTTTTCCTTCATTCTTCACAGTTTTGAGTAGAACACCGATAAATTGTTCGGATAAAACTGATAACAGTGAAAGCAAGAAAGAGCTTGTAGAGGGGAATCATTGGGATGATGGTTTACACTCAGTTTTGCTGACCCATCCACTTAATTGAAATATCGGGAATCCGCAATTGATCAACCTCGTACAATTTAGGATGTTCTAGGAAATGTAAATGTGTAGTATTCTTTATTGCACCTCCAGTTAAAGCATATTCTGCTTTATTGGATCATTCATCATACAGAATATATGGGGTTTATTGAATTTAGATTATGTTATTCATTAGTTTATATTCTCGTCTTCCATACCCAATCAAAGCGTGGCTGAAATGAACTGACCCAGACTGCTAGATTTGGTCACATACACCCAGCCACTTTTTTTTTCTTCCTATTTTACTTGTTTCTATCTCATAGATTGACGGTTATAATATGTAAGCAAGATCTAATGATCTTCATTCAAACAAGTGTATAAATGCAGATGTTAGGTGCAACAAACCATTGGTTGGGTCTGCAACTGATAAACAAAGCTCGATGCATCAGTTATAGCAAACCTAAGTTGTAGACTTCAGAAGTCCGCCATCGACGAAGGGCTCTCAGAGAGAAAACGGGGATGGAGGAAGAAGATAAATGCTTGCTAAAATATAGGGATTTACTTGACTGGAGAGTGAAAAGAATCCCGACAATTAGTGTTGATAAGATTAATTAATAAAATGTGGAATGAAAGAAGAAAGTTGGCGAGGAAAACTGAGAGTAATAGACAAGGGTTGGGGAGAGAAGTGAGTATTGGGCAGAAATAAGCAGTAGAAGAAGCCTGTGATGTTTGCTGCATGAACAATCTAATTCAAAAATCGATAGAGATCTCTGTTTTGAAATATTAATATTGCTTAAAGAAATAGCTCTTTTTGCTAATGCGTGCATGCTGGACGTATATATACAGATGCAGCAACTTTCAAGAGTTGTTTTGAAGAAGAAGAAAAGAAGTCTACGTTATCCATCAGCATCCAACGTTCTAAATTTCAGCCACTTCCTGCAAATTGTGAACTAATTAACACGGTCGAATAACCCGAAAATATGGAGATTTATACAAATATATGTTGACATCAAAGAGAGGATAGAATAGAGAGGTGGCAATCAGTATCTCCGTCCTCCCGACTGTTGATAGAAGAACTCTACTCGGTTTCTTCCCTTTTTTTCCCAATTCACTATTCTTGGGTGGTGCATCCGGGGTTTCGTCATTCTTAGCTCTCGATATAACATTGGCAAACGAGACATTCCTTGTCCCTATCATCACTGCAATGAGAGTTGTCATTACATACAATAGGATTCTTTGCATTCAACAAGATATATTATGCGTGCCAAAAGTACCAGTTCCACTCAATGAGGCGGTGTTCGGTTGATTACTCGGAGACTTTGTTTCGTCCATCTTCAACTGCGGACTATCGTGCCCCGCTGCAAACCCGAGCTTTGTAACGTTTGAAAAGAGTTTCCTATCCGCCACAATTGGAGGGCTGGATGATGTACCCCCAGAACTTCCCAAAGCTACACGTTAAAATAGACAAACTAATCTCCAATCAATCAAGGCACCATAAAGAATCATTCCTGCTTTTTCTCTTTTGATTGAATTATTATTTTATTTTAAGATAAGTAATCCAAGTATATATTGAAAAATAATAATATGTAAAGCAAAATGGGCCAAGGTTAACACAAGATATGGGCAATTATCACCTTCAAAATCATCCATAGAGAAAGATGGGGTATCATCATGAATAAAATGTCCAAAGTTATGTAAATCAACCATAGAATATGTTGCTGCAGTTTCTGCCTTGATCTTCTCCTTATTTCCTGCATAAAATTGGGAGCTAAAATCTCAAAGCATACACAAATACCAATCACCGACCAATCCTAAAATGAAGTCTAGAATGAACTGGCAAACAAAGATAAATAGATAAGATAAAAGGTTGTATGTCCGTTTGAGTTATTAAATCACAATAAGTTTTCATGTGATTCCCAATTTACCTTCTTAGCAATTTGTTTCCTCTGCTTTTCACGCCTCCTTGATTTCGTCCATAAAAGGAATGAGAGACGCAGGAGGCAATAATTCACTCAAATCAACTTCGCAAAGCTGAAAATTGTGGACAAGTATTTATAAAAGCTTAACAAGGCGAAAGAAGAAAAAACATATAAATAAGAGCAAACCATGCCTGGAAGGTAGTTGTCAAAGAAAAATGACTTAGATAGCGATAGCGCCTCCTAGTGGCTTCCGACTGAGTCACTGTCTCCAACTGTAATATTCTTCCACTTATCCTGTATTTGATGCTCGCAGTCGGAAAAAAAGGGGAATACACTAATATAGAACTATCAATGGCAAGTGATCAAATGTAAAGATAAATAGGAACGTAAAGACCGGATGCGTCCCCATGTGTACAGAAAACAAGAAGATAATTAAAAATGAGAAAAACTAAAATTTAAGGCCACCTCGATGATAAACTCAAAAGTATATCACTAGTAGTTGTGCACAAATTGTACTATTTCTATGGTTTGTGTTTAGCACTTTCACAACCCGTCCAACGAAAGATGTTTGAGATAGCTCGAATAACGGAATAATAAAGAACCAGACTGGTTAAACCAGAATTACGAAAGGTTTATCATAATCTACTGTTTGAGCATCTTATGTAGCATTTCATGGCTGTGCAGCAGCATACATAATTAGTTGTCCACAAACCTGTCTGGAAGCATGGCGTAGCTTCCATAATGGTGTAGAAGACACTTAACATTTAGTGGATGAAGAATGATGTATTGCCCATCGGCCGCCTGAAAGAGATAGAGACAGAACATCAGTGTTCTTCTCTCACCATAAATCCACTCTCACTTACCAATTGAGAGTACTTTTGTCAAAGCATAGATAAAGATGGTAGTAAAATTAATGAAAATGTCTTTATCAATCTACCTCACCTGGTAGAAATTGTATGACTCTTTCTTTTCTACTGATCTACATTGATTTGAGATCCCATGAACAATACTATCTTCCTCGTATGAAGAAGATAAAACAACTTCTTGACCTTCTAATGATTCACCCATATCCATCGTTTGCTCCAAAGAAGTACCATTCAAAGTGATTGCATTATTATACCTCGTGCTTTGTTCATTGAATTCTGAAGCCAAAAATGCATCTCCAAAACAAGATGTTCCACAACCAGAGCTATCAACATCAGCATTGGACTTAACTGAATGAGTTTCTCCCTGAGAGTCAATATTTTGACAGGACTGACTCTTCACAGAAGCCAGATGCTCATTCAAATGCATTTTCCTCTGATCTAGTTGCTCAATTACAGCACAAACATATGGAAGCTTCTCTAGGTCATCAACAAGACCTGCTTCTGCTCTGACCAACCATCCTTCTAGATCTGACTTTGCTTTTCTGACTGAGAGATTCACATCCAATGTAAATGTGAACTTTGAAAAGCGATCGTAAATTTCATCGCTAACATCAAATGGTATGCCTTTATTGTCTTGTTCATGCTTATGTGATACAACGAATGAATCTTTTTGCCGGTTCAAAAGCGTGAATGATATACTATCACCAACAGAAAACCGTTCAACAATCTCAATGTATACGGTATATAAATCTTTTGGAGATATCATAACAAAACACAAGGGACACTTTTTCCAACAGTCACCTTTATGATCCTCTTCTCCCATTAACAAGTGACGTAGAATACATGGGAAACAAAAAATATGCCCACATGTGGTAATTTGAGGACATAGGGGATATTCCAAACAAATAGGACACCGAATGACAGTTGGTGTTGAGTACCTCACACATATAATCTCATCCCAATGCAACATTTTATCTGGATCCAAAGACTCAGGTGAATAATTACCAGAGTCTAATACCACAAATTTATAATTAGCCTGAAGAAATAGAGCTTTGTTGTATGGCTTTAATTTCTGCCTTCTTGGAGGAGGAGCTCTTGGTTGAGGACGTGAAATGGTATCATAATGGAAGTTCAGCAAATGATTAGCATTCATTACCTGGGCTTTTCGTCCAGTTGAATTTGGCCCATGGCCAAGTGAACTAACAGACCCATTGTTTTGTTGACCTAAAGGAGACTCAGTGGATGCAGTCCTTTTTCCTTTAGAATTGGCTGATCTTATCCCCACTCCACCCGAGGAATCTTGGGTATGAGTGATTGCCCTTTCATGGGGCAAAGTCTTCTGACGGACTGATTTCTTGTGCTGTGTCACCTGGAAAGAATATCGTAAGAAGAAATACACGCAGTTGGCCAAAACCTACACCCAGGAGATCAATTACAACTCCATTTGTCATGACTTTCTTTCAGTTTCCATTAGAATAAGGAAGCTCACCTGATGTCTATCTCCCTTTTTGTTTGTTTTTTTTTTCAACATGAGATGTAATGCCCCTAATTTTCAATTGCACTATCTTCTAACTAATTCTATCAAGATTAAAAATTATAATAATGCATGTTACTGATTAATATGAACGACATATTTAAGTTATTAGTAGCTTGTACAGATGTGGTAGAAAATGAAACAGTTTAAAATGAATAACATTTGGGAATACAAATGCAATTTAGAGAAGCTCACAAAAGTAACCAATAGTAATCAGATGTGAAAAAGATATCAAATTTCTATTGATTCTAGCTCTACCCACGTTTCCACAAAATATTTTCATGAAAACTCTTAAATTGAAAACTATACAATATTTGTATTATTTTTACTGAAATAATGCAAAAGAATGACATATAATCTGATTTAACATTAGTGAATACATCAATTTTAATAAAATTATAATAATATGATCACACCCGAAGCTAGGGGCGTACTTCACTTGAGAGGAAAGGAAATGAAAGGGAAAGAAAAGAAGTGGGAATTGAAGAGGGTTTCACCTAAATTTTGGGATTGGTTTTTTTTTTTTTTTTTTAAGCATGAGCTTGAAATGTTTACATTCAGAACCAAAACCTCTATAAAAGGTAAGAAAATTCTAACACGTTTAAACTATGTTAATTGATTTACTAGTCCTCGTAATTTGATCAATTCCTCTATGTTTTGACATGTCATGATTTCAACATAAATGATATATTATGATGACCCGTGTGCGTACTACAACATGTGTTTAATTGTAGAATCAGCATATATGTTGCATTATTATGATGTTAATACTCACTGGTAATGAATTAGAGCACACATGATGATAATGTATTATTGTGGTTCAAATGCATGAGTGCAATTTTAACATGGTTGATGGTAAATTAAGTTTTATTGAGATATTGATTTAGTTGGATATGTTATGGCTTGCTAAATTACTATGTGCTATATTGAAATTTATACATGTCCATAGCTGTGAAAATGTGATCTTTTACGTATTATTGTCTATGAAATAATAGGTGTATGAGTTTCTCGGTAAACTTTTAGTTCGATCTTGGCATATTATATTTTTTTTAAACTCCACAACAGATAGAAAAGTTGAAGGAAGGAGGATGGTGCAAGAGAAGGCATACTAGGGCATTTGAGACCCAAACTTGTGGATTGTAGATATTAGGTGTTTAGAGCTACATCATTTAGCTTGTGTGACTTTGCATAGATCTTTCAAGATCAATCCATATAATAAATCTAAAATAAGCATGTATCTCATTAGCATGTTATGAAAATTATGGTTTTGGCTCGTTAATTGGCAATAATTGATTATTGAACAAACAAAAATTAGATTACTAAGCGTCGTTGATAGAATTTCTCCACTTTGGGAATCATGTCTCATACCCTTTCATACACGAGGTGGGGCATGGGAATTAAAAAAGCAAGTTCCTTTTTCTAATAAATAAGATGATCATGAAGTATAAAAGTCAGGTACCTTTTCAGAAGGTCCAACGAAATCTTCTGCAGCTTTACTTGTTGCACCTGATAAGTCATGAGTTCTAGTATCATAAGTGTTTCTTCTTAAGAACTTCCACGAATCTGATCAATTACCCTTCGTGCTTTGTGAATGGCAATCATGTGACGAATGAAATAAATACTTTTTTCAACCATAACATGCTAAAACAAAAATTAGAAATCTTAACACCATCAAGCACAGAACCCGAGTTCTAAGGATACAAAAACAGATTTTTACACCACTTCCCTATCAAATTAAGATGTAATTCTGATGAGTTCAAACAAATTGCAGGTTTGGTATTTTATCAGCAAGCAAACAAACTGAAGTTAATCATGGGAAATATACAAGGGGGCTAGTAGGGAAAAAAAAAAATGGAGCCGAGTGATTTTCAAGTACTTGAATAAACGGTATTATATCCGAATTCTAGCAACGACATAAAAAAATATGCATCTATAGATCAATTAGAATCGAACAACACAATTAAGATCAGCTTAAAAGAACTTGATATTATCAAAATTAAATCTTTTTTAAACACCACTAAAAAGCTGGAGGAGACGAGTGTATAAAGCACTATTTTCGAACAAATCCCAAAAAAAAAAAAAAAAAAAAAAAAATTAAAGGGAACGTACGAAATTACCCGAATCGCCGCAGGAGTCTAAGGGGGAAGACTCAGAATCAGAGATCCGAAGCAACTGGAAGGACCGGTCACACTGAGAAATAGGAGAGGAGGAGGGAGGAGAAGAGGAGAGAAGAACAGGATGTTGGCCATGCTGGGAAGGAGGGTTTGGAGAGGGAGCAGAGGAAGAAGACGCAGAACCGTAGGCTCGTGGAGGCAAGATGGACATGAAAGTGGTCAGAGAGACTTGGGGGAGGTCGAGCAGGTACGCCTTCAATCACTACTTCCGCCTGATTCAGTTTTAACCCTCTTTTCCTTATTTACACACGTCCACGCTTGACGCTTGGTCGGTCGGATCCGCCGCATCTTCATCAATGCTGCGGTGGTGTTCCACTGTTCGGCTACTCACTTTTCTTCTACACCTGTCATCTAATTTTAATTTTTCCATAATTTTAATATATTATTATTATTTTTTAAAATAATACTACGTTTACTCTCTTCTTCTACTCTCTTAAAATACTCGCTGGAGTATTAAACAATAATTTGTGCAATTAATATAATACATTAACTATTTATAATTATTATATTAATTACATTTTAAATTTAACATTATTCGTTTCTTAAGTTAGGCATACGAGTTAACTAACGACTTGTTCGGGTGCTCAATTGAACGATAGTTTGGTGGACTTCCCGCAAAGTTTATGACAAAAGAAGAATAGGAGGATTTCTCATCATCATCTCCCACAGAATCTATTTCAAGTGAAGGATTCTGACTGGGTTGAGGATGAGAAGAATAGAGAGAAGAGATCTAGTAGAGCTTGAGGGAACCTTAGAAGAAGCTTAGACTCGTTCCCCGCCAACATCGAAGAAAGAAGCAGGCAGCTCAGAGGTTGAAGTTTGCTTTGGTAGGGAGAGAATTGAAGAGAGAGGAAGATTCAGGTCAGAGGAAGAGTAGAAAACAATGAAGCACCTCTGGAAGAAGACGAGAAGGATGGATTTCGGGCACGCTGCGTTGCAATCTCAAATAATGAAATCACAGCGTTCACAGAGAGATTGATTGTTCAAACAAAGAAAATGGAGACCAATTTGGTTTTATTCACTCGCATATATTACAAAGGAGAGCTCTTTTCCAATTGAAATTCTCTACTTCTCAGGCATCGAAGTCTAGGGGGTTGAGCTTGTTGTCGGAGAAGTGTATGACGAAGGTTCTGATTTCCATCGGAGCAAGCTCGACGACTAACTTGTCGGAATGCAGTGGGGCCGCCCCTCTTCACCTTTGCTTGGTTAGCTTGAGAAGCACCTTCCACGTTCCAAACGAGTCTTTTCTTCTCCATTTCCTCTCTCTTTTGGTTTGCGGATAGGTTCATCTCTACCGCCTTATCGATCTGAAAATTGAATCAAGACATCAGCATAGTCTTTCGATCGTGAGGCAAAACATCATTCAACATATTAAACACGGTTTGTTCGGCCAAATGCATCATTTGCTTATCTACCTTCTTGTCCGAGAATGAGCTCTTCAGTTCGACAACTCAGTCATCACCGAAAGATCAATGTCCTCGTCCGATCTAATATTAATTGATTTAAACCACAACATGGAAACAGAAAGATAATCAGATCATGATCAACAAATCAAATAAGTGACTTCATGATTTCCAGAAAATAATGGAATGGAAGTAAAAGACAGAAGCCTCATAGAGATGTCATCCGAAGTCGCGCTTGCCTTTCAATTTCCTGTTAACGTAAAAAATACAAATTATCTATTGGCATGAAAACAAAAAAAAAAAAAAAAAATTAAAGGGAACATAAGAATTACCCGAATCGCCGCAGGAGTCTAAGGAGGAAGACTCAGAATCAGAGATCCGAAGCAACTGGAAGGACCGGTCACACTGAGAAATAGGAGAGGAGGAGGGAGGAGAAGAGGAGAGAAGAACAGGATGTTGGCCATGCTGGGAAGGAGGGTTTGGAGAGGGAGCAGAGGAAGAAGACGCAGAACCGTAGGCTCGTGGAGGCAAGATGGACATGAAAGTGGTCAGAGAGACTTGGGGGAGGTCGAGCAGGTACGCCTTCAATCACTACTTCCGCCTGATTCAGTTTTAACCCTCTTTTCCTTATTTACACACGTCCACGCTTGACGCTTGGTCGGTCGGATCCGCCGCATCTTCATCAATGCTGCGGTGGTGTTCCACTGTTCGGCTACTCACTTTTCTTCGACACCTGTCATCTAATTTTAATTTTTCCATAATTTTAATATATTATTATTATTTTTTAAAATAATACTACGTTTACTCTCTTCTTCTACTCTCTTAAAATACTCGCTGGAGTATTAAACAATAATTTGTGCAATTAATATAATACATTAACTATTTATAATTTATTATATTAATTACATTTTAAATTTAACATTATTCGTTTTCTTAAGTTAGGCATACGAGTTAACTAACGACTTGTTCGGGTGCTCAATTGAACGATAGTTTGGTGGACTTCCCGCAAAGTTTGGGACAAAAGAAGAATAGGAGGATTTCTCATCATCATCTCCCACAGAATCTATTTCACGTGAAGGATTCTGACTGGGTTGAGGATGAGAAGAATAGAGAGAAGAAGATCTAGTAGAGCTTGAGGGAACCTTAGAAGAAGCTTAGACTCGTTCCCCGCCAACATCGAAGAAAGAAGCAGGCAGCTCAGAGGTTGAAGTTTGCTTTGGTAGGGAGAGAATTGAAGAGAGAGGAAGATTCAGGTCAGAGGAAGAGTAGAAAACAATGAAGCACCTCTGGAAGAAGACGAGAAGGATGGATTTCGGGCACGCTGCGTTGCAATCTCAAATAATGAAATCACAGCGTTCACAGAGAGATTGATTGTTCAAACAAAGAAAATGGAGACCAATTTGGTTTTATTCACTCGCATATATTACAAAGGAGAGCTCTTTTTCCAATTGAAATTCTCTACTTCTCAGGCATCGAAGTCTAGGGGGTTGAGCTTGTTGTCGGAGAAGTGTATGACGAAGGTTCTGATTTCCATCGGAGCAAGCTCGACGACTAACTTGTCGGAATGCAGTGGGCCGCCCCTCTTCACCTTTGCTTGGTTAGCTTGAGAAGCACCTTCCACGTTCCAAACGAGTCTTTTCTTCTCCATTTCCTCTCTCTTTTGGTTTGCGGATAGGTTCATCTCTACCGCCTTATCGATCTGAAAATTGAATCAAGACATCAGCATAGTCTTTCGATCGGGAGCAAAACATCATGTCAACATATTAAACACGGGTTTGTTCGGCCAAATGCATCATTTGCTTATCTACCTTCTTTCCGGAGAAGAGCTTCTTCAGTTCGACACTCGTCATCACCGAAAGATCACTGTCCTCTCCGATCTATAATTAATTGATTTAACAACAAACAATGAGAAACAGAAGAGAATCAGATCATGATCAACAAATCAAATAAGTGACTTCATTATTTCCCAAGAAGATAATGAAATGGAAGTAAAAGACATGAAAGACCTCATATAGATGTGCAAGCCGAAGCAGCGCTTTTCCGTCGTCAATTTCCTGGATAAGGTAAAAAATACAAATTATCTATTAGCATGAAAACAAAAAAAAAAAAAAAAAAAGGCAAAAGCTTCAAGTTCACCCTCATGCCCAAATGGAGTTTTCAGTCAGCTATAAGAGGGCAGCTGATGATTAGTTGCTCATCTCAGTCTCCCTCACAGGAATGAGCCAAACATTTAAACATAAAAATGTAGAACCCAACAGAGAATGAAGCCTGGCTCACCTCTAAAGTTATTATAGCAACATTTTCGGGCAGACTGTACGAGGAGTTGATCATCGAAAACGATGTTGTGTGAGACTTCATCCAATTATCTCCATCCTGCAAAAGGCAAATAACACAGTCAGTAATTGATTCACATTCAGAGCCTGTTGGGTTTTGTCATTAGATCATTATTAACCTGTTCAGAAAATGCCAAGAGAAGGGGCGAATAAATCTCCTGGCCGAAAGACCGACGCCACTTGGCTCCTTTTCCCAGGGGGTCGATTCTGTAATATAATTTCCCTTGGATCTGTACAAAGAAGAATACATGGTATCAAATGATCTGTTCAAAGTAGGATCATTTTTACCAAGTTCACACAACAAATATGAAAATTGAACAATATAAACTCCATCATCTTCCAAAACCAGAGAGAGAATCTGTAAGCAGGAAATAACTCCACCTCTTCAACTAAGAAGTTCAGAAATGTTTAGTCTCAACGCCTGATTGGCTGCTACCTCATCCAGTTTTTGTATTTTTTGTTTTACCGTTCTTTTAATAAATGAATGAGATGAAGAGTTTAATTGGCAGAGCAACTATGTTTCAATAATAAGCGTATGATGAAAATGCAGGAAATCTGATGCAGTTAATTAAAATGTCAACAAGGCTTAAAAATTGGTAGCAAGAACTCACTGCCAATCCAGGACATTTATCATTGCCATTGACACAGACTGTTTCATTAAGAGCCTCATCAACACCTCTGGAATCATCAAGTAGCAGTCTCCTGTATAATAAATGTAAATTTGGTTCAAATACAGATAAGTGACTCAAAAAAAAAAAATCAAAGTTAGTGTATTTAACTTGAAAAAGGAATTGGATTGATCTTTCCATTTAGTTCTTTTTTTTTTTATTCCATTTAATGGCATTCCATTCCTTTACAAAATATTCCCACCAACAAAATACCACTGAAACTATTATGCACGGGTCGAGAAATGTCACCCGCTGCACAAAAGATTATTCGTACCCACCAGCAAAATCATAAATGTATGACTTTTGAATAGAAGGTACAGTTAAATTTTATTTTCCATCAGTTCTGAGATGAAGCATCCAGAAGATAAAACCCACCTGTGGAGCATCAACTCTATTTGTCCATCAACTAAGCTGGATCCTCCAACAGAACGATCCACCAAAACAGAAAACTCATTCTTGTCATCTTGCGTAAAAATCCCAAGATTAATCTGAAAGAACAACATCAAATATTGGATATCAATGACTTAACCATGTGAAAAAAATGTATGGACGAAATACACTTTGTTCAAAACAAGCGACTGAAAACTAGAAAACAGATACTTAACAGCTATCTCTAATTCAGATTTTTTCTCCTAGCTAGTAAAATCTGAATAATTTACCAAAACCAGGCACAAGTGGCCTCACAATGTAAGGCTCTCTTTTTAAAAAGTGGCCCTTCTACCAAGAGAAGAGCGTTCACAATGTAAGGCTCTCCTTATAAAAAGTGGGCTTTTATACCAAGAGAAGGGTGTTCGCAGGATTTTGATGATGTGGGATGTGCATTATTGTTCCTCCATTTCCATTAGATTGCCAATGTAGGAACTAATAATTGGTGGTTATCCGTGGTTTATGGTTCATGCTCCCAAAGAAACCGATAACAACTTTGGTTTGATTTGACTGCAATGTTTGTTTTGTGCTCCCCTCACTGGTGTGTGGGAATAAATAGTGCCAACTCTTTTATTGTTAAAGTGCAAATTTTGGTTTGAGTTGACTGATCTATCTGGTTCGTGCTCATAATTTACTTCAACGTGCCAACTCAATTTAGCAGCCCAATCACTTGATTATAAAGAGTCCAATTAAATACAAACAATTTTAGTTATGATCTATATTGTACAAACAAAGTAATGTTAGTTCTAAAATCATTGGCAATATAGACCCTAGTGTATGCTAAACTATTAACATTTAATAATCGTTAAGAAGGTAAATTTCTCTTAAAACAGTTTATCTCCTATTTTAAATGCATGTCTATCAAGACATTAAAAAACACATTTGTTTTTCCAACTTCAATAACTTGCTTGGTAACAGAAAAGCTAACAAAAAAATTAAAATAGTTCAGACATAAGATTGATTTCTTGAAAATTAAAATCATTATGAATATCGAAATCAAAAAATCTAGTAATTTACATTAATAGCCTAAGTTTAATAGAATAATCAAATCTAATGTGTTATCACACAAAAAGATGCTAAAATGATATTCCATCATCGTTTTCCTCAAATACAATATCCACATGAAATTATTAAGCCAATCACTATTGACGGTCGGGACGATATTAAACTAAGTTAAATCAATTTCTATAAAAAGAAATATGGACGAATATTAAAACTTGACCCAATAACATAAAACTTTTGAGAGTAAAGGCACATAAAAGTTTCAAAAAAATTATACATCGAAAAAAAAAAAACTTACGGGATAATAATTTCCAGCAATAGGTTGGTTCACTTCGAGATTCCAATCTGCTCTATAGTCACGAATCTACAAAAGAAAATTTTTAAATTACTTCACGTTATAAAATAAATGTGTTTGTCCATACATTTGGACAGTTGAACTTAAATATAGTTCAATCTAAAATCATGATAAAAATCAGATAAAATTTTATCAGGATGATTAAAGCTCTCGATAAATTCGCAAAAGTATATCTACTTATACGAGGTGGACAAAACTTGAATCACACACAAGTTTATATATGTATAGAATATATATTAACCAAAATCTTCAATTGAGCAAAGTTAAAAATTGCCATTATACCCTTTTGATAAAATCGCGTCCATTGGAGTCCGTGTAGAATGTCTTGTTAGTTTTCATGGTGGTTGAAAGTTGAGTGATAACCTCTTTGCCAAGTCCATCATCAACAGGTATAGGCCCAACCTGTGTAATTCAGTTCATTAACTGGCCTTACCGCATAGAAAGTAGAATTTCCAAGGACAGTTTATTATATAGAAAGATTATAAACTTAGCAAAACGGCATGTACAATTGAGAACATGAAATCTTCCCACTGAAGAAGAATGAGACTAGAACAATAACAAAATAAAAAATTGAGATTTTAGGGAATATAAGGAAAACTCACAATGAACTCAACCTCAACATGATCTTTCCCTTTGTGAAGTCTGGTAGTCTGCATGGGTAATGACAGGAACAATTTCTTTAAATAGAAAGTAAACATAAATGGAGTAAACCACATTCAAATGCAATGTGTCAACATTTAGTCTGATTTTCAAAAGCAAAATCTCAGATAATGCATGATACTACTTAGTTTTTTTTACATATTTCCAGGAGTTCTAAACCACTCGCGCAAAAAAAAAAAAAAAAAAAAAAAAATACTCTCAGCAACGTATTGGTCTAAAAACACATGAGGAACTGTAGTAAATTGTATTCCAACTGTCTCAGATTTTCTGATAACTTTCACATCATACAAGTTGAACACATTCTGAAGACAAAAAATATTTTCCAAATGTTCTTTTGGGACTACAAATATAACAACCATAACTATTTTTCTACAACTAGAGAATTCATCGTTTTAGTTCATATGTATGTTATATTGATAAATGTTTTAGCGTCTGCTACTGTTAATCAATGCACCTGATATATCCAATGATTAATTTGTTGATGTACTTCATCTATCAATGGGCCTCTAATAACCGTCAGAGGAACCTGTAACTTTCAAGAAATGATTGATGATTAACTCACTGGTATTTTTTTATATAGAAAGATTTCAATAAAAAAATCACCTGGTCACTGTGTCTTATCAAGACTGTGCCATTTGGACGGAAGACATATGCCCCTGAGTTCTGAAAAGATGCAAAACGCTATGTTAGCAGAGAGCGTAGGAGTTTAAATATCATTTTCCAAGTCATATTAATTCAAAAATACAGAACCTATGGTGACCTAAAATACCTCACCTGAGGAATTGTCTTAGTTTCAGTTCCTACCATCAAATCCCAAATAATAACTATATGACTGTTTGACCGCTTCGTCGACCTTCAAAGGTTTCAACAAAAGGACACCATAAGCAAATTTAGCTACAAACGTTCAAAGATTTATTCACTTAGATACAATTCACAAAGAAAAATACACAAGGATTCTATTATTACATAAAAACACCAATTGAATGAATATGCTATGCTCTTCATTATAAAGTAACAGCAATGTGAAATCAAACAAACAGCATTTATAAACCAACAGGGAAATTGAGCAGATTACATACCAGACTTTTACTGTTACCATATTTAATAACTTTCCCTTCAGTTGAAGATAGTGTGAGCTTCAAGTGTTCGTGACCAACTTCTATTCTAGATTCTTCATTACTTTGATGTGTGTACATCATCGATTTGCTTGAACTGTGACCTAGAGCAAATGAGAAAATTTTGGGTTCTAATTCGGGTGCAATTAAATAACTAATGTTTGAAACGTATAACCAATCAGAAGAACAAACCTGTCCTTTTAGAACTTGAGATAGTGTATGAGCTGAAACCAAATGGTGGCACAGAGACTGTAAATGCCAGCCAGTATCGAGGTGCCTCAGTCGGAGTACTGCCTAAGTATGCCTTAACATAGTCACTTCTGAAATGTTTGTACGTATCCATCAAAGGAAGAGTCTGAGACTCAACTACTCTCCCATCTGAATCTCGAACGAGAACATCTTCATTGATAACCTATGGCGGTTTAGGCTTTGTAAGTAATTATAAGCCAATATCTAGGACAAGATTTGAATAAAAATTCAAAGTTTATCAAAGTGACAGCATCAAAACCTATAATACATACCCCAAAAGTTGACCATCCAGAGAAATAAAACAAACAAAGCACATGTACATGGAGAGAAACATAACCACATTCACACATTTCTATGTTCACTTATTCTTGGCATGGCCTAATAATAAGGCTAAGACAAAGTAAGGTCCAGAAAAAAAAGAGGGATCCAGATCATTCTAATGTAATTAGAATGACATTAGAATGAGACGGGTAGCATTGGAAAAGTGATAAAATAGTAGTTGCGTTCTCAAGAGGAGATTTGGTAGTATGTAAGGGGTGTGGAGGGTTAAATAAGGATACTTAAAAGACAGAAAGTTGGTGTTGGAGCAACATCAGAAAATCATAAACGCGAAGAACTGAATGGTCTTGAAACTCTTTAAACAAAGGAATTGAAGGAAGATACTCACGGGAAAGTTTCGAAACCACATGCACTCATTTGCATTCTATCATAGAGAATTATGAGCATCAACAATCTACTTTGTTGAAACTCTTTAAACAAAGGAATTGAAGGAAGATACTCACGGGAAATCGGATTACATCATTTCTTTTCCATCCAAGAGAATTGTAGACCACAACAATCTACACAAGATAAACATGATTCATTAAGGATAAAATAACATATAGCCAGTTAAAAAAACACTAAGAGATAAATTTCACGAATTACATCATGAGAAATAAGAATTATATCCCTTACCAAAGTTTTTCCATGAGACAAATCAAGTTCTGATGAAGGACAATAACTTATGTTCATAAGTGGGCACTGAAAAAAAAGGAACTAGTTAAGACATGGGGCCTTCAGCTAGAATCTAAATCAGATAAATAGGATAATACATAGCACAAAAGTAGAATTGCTTATATCTCAAAATTTGAAATGAAAACTAGTATTCACATTCATATTTTAGTCATTTTTATAGAAAACGAGTTAAAGAGCTATTAATAAATAATATCCATCTTTCTGTTTTTCTGTTCTCTTTTTTCCTCTTGGGATGGGTTTTTGCCCTCTCTTCTATTGTAGCTTCTTCTTCTTCATTTATAGTTTGTTTCTTACAAGAAAAAACAAATAAATAATAATAGAGTGCAAAGTGGTCAGCAGTGATTTCTTTGTTAAATATTGACTACCATTACTATTACAGTAGTACATGATCCAATAATATTAAGTCAATGGAGGATTTTCGTGTTCCAAACATGATATATGAACAGATAAGCACGTTCACTGAAGTTGACTATTGAGCCTTACAATTTGTTTGTCTTAAAAAAGAAATTCGCTTGGAGGCTTGCAAAGTGTGACTAAGATTCTGAAAATTGCAATTATATGAAATGAGTATAAAAAAAATAAAAAACTTGATACTTGCCTGTTGAAATTTAGTCTTTGGTTTGTCACATTCAGCATAAGATGTGGACTCCGCCAAGCAAGCTAGTGCATGTGTAACTAATTCTTCAGCCTGCATAAAAAGAAAAATGAATATATCTGGACCAAATAGAGAAGCAATATAGCATCATTGTCACCAAATCAAGCACCTGTGTGTAGCCAATTGAGAGCCGTTTTGCATAATCATTGGCAACATGCTGCTTTTCTGTACCACTAATTCCATCGTGATGCTGGGCAATTGCTAAAGCATCAGCCAACAAATCTGTATTGGGACCTTGAGTGTTCTTCCCCATGAAAAACTCCAATTGCCGTGCAGCCTGTTATTTCCAAGTACCAAATATCTGGTACTGTCAGCTTTTGTTTGACCTTTGAAGTCATTTTAATGGAAGGATATAAAAAGAAAGAGTTTCATTCATGTACCAAATAATAGCCACTCATAACTCTGACAAAGCGTTTGAACGACGGTCTGCTTGTGAAGTATCCTGTCCAGTAAGCATTAATCCGATCTGCATATCTGATGTAAAGAACAATTTCATTATCGACTAGAAGATAAAAGATCCCAAACTCACATTCTAAATCCATAGATCAAACTTACGGAAAGAAGTCATCTGACTTGATTGACCAGGATAAATTGGCAGCAAATTTTGCATCAGTGTAAATGGATGGGGTAGAGTATAGTGCATTCACACGTCCATCCTGAAATTAGAAACCAAAATCTCAATAACATAATTATGAAAAATATTGTTGCATTAAATGTCGAATCATAAAAATTATTCATATTTCATCCTGGCCATATGATTTGGCAATATCATTAGAATTGTTTTAGTTCAATTATGGTCTTAGTTTACTTGCCTTCTTTAGAAATGGGCCATATGATTAAAATTGTTAAGATATGGCCAATATCTAAGAAAACAAGTGATCTAAGTTAAGGCAAGGCATATACTATATACGGTCATTGTATAAAAACGGAAATTAAATAAATTTTTTTTGTACAAAACAAAATATATTGATAAAGAGAAAATACAACGAAGAAAAGAGAAGAATAATTGTCAAGAAAAAAAAAAACCTCAATTTAAAGCAATTTCTCTCCAATTAGAGATAACAATACTAAAATGATAAATCTAAAAAAACTCCGAACAACAAATCCACTTAGCAATAGTGAAAATAATATTTTCTCAAAAATTTGTAATTGGCTCTTTATCATCGAAGATAACAATATTGAGATGCAGCCTAACTTTCGTTTCTTTTTATTCCTATTAAAGATCTCAATGTCCGAGTGTTCTCTCATAGTCCGATTGAAAATGAAAAGAATTGTCTCCAAATACCTCTAGTAAATTCACAATTAATCATAATGTGAGGATTAGTTTTCTCATGTTCTTTACAAAATAAACATCAATGCGAGGAAACAAGAAAACTTTGAATTGCAATCATGTCATCTAGTTCAGTTAAAATGTAAAGTATGAGGTACGACTACAATTGCTAAATGGTCGAGAATCAAAACAAGTAAGAAGTTTGGTTCAAGGAACACCACCATATAAATATTACCATATGTCGCAGTATTATATAATGAGATAACAAAATAGTACAGCAGCAGAAAACATAGGGAAAAGTACAATTGCATACTAAAAATTCTTTTTCAGTAGCATTTATTTTGTCTTCCATAGAAGCATTATTTTAACTTCCGCTGGTTTCTTCATAACTTAAAGCTATTTTGATTCTTCTTAAGATTTAAGCATATTATTTTCTTTCTACAAAGGTAATCCCAATCTTCAGGAAATAAGCATCAAACTACGACAATCTATGAGAAATAGATACAACTATTAGGAGTTGGAACTTTATAACACAAGTTCCAGTATGGAGTCTGTTATAGTTCCTTGTCGTACTTCACTTAGCCTGTTTTTCGGTCAGAATTCTCGACTGAAGAGCCATAATATGGGTGGGTCTCATTCCCCCTGCACACTTGGTTAAAGTATCTCATCCCACAAATGAGAGATGCAGGGTTCGAATCCACCCATGGTGAAATTATTAGGGATTGAACCTTGTTGTTAGGGGAATGAAACTCACCCATGTTATGGCTCTCCGGTCGAGGATTCTGACTAGAAAGAAGGCCGAATGATGTACGATAAGGAAACATAACATAAAAGGCGTCTTTTATGTATGTTATAGTTCCTTGTGGCACTTCATTCGGTGGCACTTCACTTCGCCTTCTTTCCGGTCAGAACTCTCGACCGAGGAGCCATAACATGGGTGAGTCCTATTCCCCTAACAATATGGTTCAATCCCCAATAATTTCACCATGATGGAATTTGAACCCTTCATCTCTCCTTAGTGGAGAAAAATTCTTTAACCACGTGTGCTTATGTTATGGTTTCTCGTCACACTTCACTTGGCCTTCTTTCCGGTCAGAACCCTCGATCGGAGAGGCATAACATGGGTAGGTCTCATTCCCTTAGCTTGGTTAAAGAATCTCTCCACACAAAGAAGAGATGCAAGGTTCGAATCCCCCCATGGTGAAATTATTGGGGATTGAACCCCTTGTTTGGGGAATAAGACCTACCTGTGTTATGGCTCTGCGGTGGGAGGTTATGACCGATGGAGAGTTCTGATCGGAAAGAAGGTCAAGCGAAATGCGACGGGGAACCATAACATAAAAGACATGGACAACTTGGTTAAATGATCTCTCCCCACAAAGGAGAGATACAGGGTTCGAATCCCCCCATGGTGAAATTATTGGGGATTGAACCCTTGTTGCTGAGGGAATTAAACCCATCCATGTTATGACTCCCCGGTCGAAAGTTTTGACTGGTAGAGAGTTCTGGCCCGAAATAAGGCCGAGTGAAGTATGAAAGTGAACCATAACAGAGTTGTCTAGCATACACATCAATGACATACAAAGATCATTAGAAAAAAGAAACCATTTAGACTTTCCTTCTAAGCAATTTGATGAAGAGAAAGTGTAATCACACTGAAGAAAACACAAATGGAAAATATAAGCGCCACTAAGTCCGGTATTCCAACCCGAAAAACAACCACGAGATAACTCTCGGAATAAATCATTTAGGCAGTTTTTCACTATCCAAAATATTCAATACCCTTTTTCCCCAATACATGGATCCTGTTATAGCCCATAACCACCCCACCATTATAACTGACTATGCCATCTCACTTTTAATTGCTTAAATTACCCTATATTATTTCCCTACCATCACGAGATTTTGGGTTTACCATTTGATAATGGAATGAAAGGAATGGCTAATGTCGTAAAAATACCTTATTGACATAGTGAATGAGCTTGTCCATCTGCCTAAACCATGTGTTTGCGTACTGATATTTGAAATCTGTTCCCATAGTCCACATTATATGATTTGTTCGGGTTATGTTAGCCTGAGATTATAAATTGCCATCAGAAATTGGTAAGGGCTACATTTTGCACATATAAAAGGAGATGATAATATCGCTATAAAAGTATCAATCCGTTATATTGCCTATAAGAAAACCCACTTAGAGATAGTCTCTAAGTATCAATAAAGAAATGCTTCTTGCAGAATCTTATTGTGAATGCATAAAAGATCGTATTTAAGCACTCTCTCTTTTTCTACAAAATTGAATGCAAGCAACTTTTTCCAAAAAACAATCTAATTTGGAAAACAAATGAAAAATCTCTCTTTTTTAGAAAGAGAGATTCTTAATTCTTAAAAATAAAATCCAGAAAATGAAACAGACATGTAGAGCAAACAAATTAATACAGCAGCAAAATAATGAGCAAAATCTACAAATTACCTGTGCAACCGCAGCAGCAACAAAGTCATTAACTCGGTCTTGCACATTGTAATCAAACAAATTGACGTCGTCCTTCAGATAAAACAAATCGAACTTGGATTAAGTAAAAGAATATATATCCGTGAAAAATATTGAAGATATTGGCTGAGATTTACTTGAACAATGGGTGAATCATCATTAACTTCAAAGTAAAAACCATGAGGAGGTTCATAGTTTTGAGGGAATGCACCGGAAAAAATCTGTCAAATCCAATTTAATAAGATTAAGAAAATAGAAACAACATCCTAAAAAGGAACAAATGCAAGAAAGGACAAACATAAAAAAATAAATTAAGTGCGAACTTAAAAGAATCAAACAAGTATATCCATATTGAATCCATACATTACAATCTCTTCTTGTAAATTTAGAATAGAAGAGATGCATGAAATACCTGAGAAGATAAACCAAGGCTTTTAGAACCCTGCCAGACGAATTCAAGGTTTTTCTCATTTTTGCGCTTATCCCTGTCTTGGTAATCAATCCGAGCAAAGAAGAGGGAGTCAAATCCAACCTGCATCAATAAAAGGAAATGCCAATAACTTTTAAAACAGTCAACCCAGTCGGAATAGTCATTAGTAATATAGGACACCTTCGAATTCATGTAAATAATTAATTCTTGATATGAAACTCACACACACCCACACACACACACATATAGAGGGAAAATTTTACTTCTGCCCCTAACAAGTAAGCCTGAACAGCTGAATGGCCAAAGGGATCGATTTGCCATCCAATTCTCGGAATCGCATCCAATTCTTCCTTTAAATAGCGATGACCCAGAGTTGTTTGATCAATCATGTCAATGTAATGTGTCGCTGCCTCGTCGTGCATACACATACCGCCATTTCTATAACATAAGTGAAAAAATAATAATAATTCATCAGAATGAGCAAGGACTCACGATATATCATTCGCGAAGCTTAGAAACATGAATAATAACTCTCATATGCTTGGTGCCAAAAAGATACATTACATGAATTCCAATTGGCCGGAACTAACTAGATCTTTGACTACATTCTGCATGTTATCGCTCTGATCTCTCCACCATCTTTGGAAAAAGGCCTGAAAAACAGGGAAAGATATAATTTGAAGTGCATATCTTCAAGCAGGTATCACACATTATGACGTCATTAAGTGCCTTGCGTAATTTTGTATATGACAGCGAAAATGTTTAGTTTTGGTGGGGACTCCAATCATGGTATGTGTCAAAAGATGTGCGAAGAAGACAGTTTCAGGAATGTAGTCTTTTATAAGACATGTCCACGGTTTCCGCGAGAGTAATTTCAGCTATCAATCAAAAGTTTGATAGATCGTGACAATATGAATTAAACTGGAAAGTATTAGTCAATGATCATCCAGCACCTTGAGTGAGAAAATCAATTATTAGGCTTCATTTTTTAGCTTCTCAGGAAAAATAAAATGTAAAGAAATAATGTAATTACCCCATACCCTATTTGAAATTAAAATCTGTACATCCAAGGACCATAGAAATGAAGCCTACACTTGAGGGAAATTCTAAAAATTTCATTTAAACAATTGAATGAAAAAAATAAAATCAATCAATGAGTTAAGCCTATAGGGGATTTTAAATGGCAATTTAATATAAAATTGAGATGTAACGCATCATTTTCCACGAAATTCTTACTCTTCAATTTTCTCAACACTACATAACAGCATAAACTAATCCTTAACGACGGAAAAATAAGTAGAAATCTTACCATCTCGACGTAAATAAATTTGCGATTTTTGTCTGCCAGAAGAGCAGGAATCAAAGAATCCAACACATTTTGCACGCACGCCCCCTTCATGTATACAAAAAATGAAAGATTGGAAATAATCGCCTAAAAACACAAGAGGAAATAGAGAGGGAAGATGAACCTGGATGGAGTTATTCGAGCCAACGTAGTACTGGTCAACGGTCTTCAACCAGCCAACATCATCGTGGGAATGAGGAACCAAATGGACATTCAGTTTTCCAGGAACTATGCTCTGAGAAGTATCATACTCCATAAACTTACCCTCTGTAGATACAATCCCATTTAGAGCGAAAAAAATAACCCAGAAAAGTAGCTTCAGTCCAGTGGGGATCGCCATAGCGAAGCTTGGAAGAAAAAGATAGTGACTGAAATACAGAAAAACAGAAGGGTTGATGCAAAAGCTGCCTCTGATTACGGACGAGCGATTTCAGATAATCATTTCTTCCATTAGAGAGCAATTGAAGAAACCAGAGTTCTCTCAGTCCAGCCTTTGACTGTTCGTTCAATTATTTGGTGTTGATGATAAAGTTGAGGTTTTTTTTTTTTTTTTGGCAATTAGTATTTTAAGAAATTAAAAGTGTAAAGTAACTTCTACATTAAATAACTTTTTGTTTTAAAGATTTTTTTTTTTCCATATTAAAAAATCATTAGATTTTATCCATATTAAAAAATCATTAGATTTTAATTTTGTTTTAAAGATTTTTTTTTTTCCATATTAAAAAATCATTAGATTTTAATTTTGTTTTAAAGATTTTTTTTTTTCCATATTAAAAAATCATTAGATTTTAATTTTGTTTTAAAGATTTTTTTTTTTTTTTTTCCATATTAAAAAATCATTAGATTTTAATTTTGTTTTAAAGATTTTTTTTTTTTTTTTTTCCATATTAAAAAATCATTAGATTTTAATTTTGTTTTAAAGATTTTTTTTTTTCCATATTAAAAAATCATTAGATTTTAATTTTGTTTTAAAGATTTTTTTTTTTCCATATTAAAAAATCATTAGATTTTAATTTTGTTTTAAAGATTTTTTTTTTTTTTTTTTTTTCCATATTAAAAAATCATTAGATTTTAATTTTGTTTTAAAGATTTTTTTTTTTCCATATTAAAAAATCATTAGATTTTAATTTTGTTTTAAAGATTTTTTTTTTTCCATATTATCCTTTTTGTTTTTAAGATATTGAAAAATAATTTGAATTCATAAAACTATTAATTGGAAGCAAATATGTAGTCTAATTAGACCAATAAAGCAAAAAACCACTAATTGACAGTAAAAATTGTAGTGTAATTAGACCAGTACCTAAAAATTTCTGACAATCCACATCGATATAACGAAAGTAATGGGCCTACAGACAAGAACGAAACATCCTAAATAATGGACAAGTTTGCCACACATGCAATCTGCATATGTTATTGTATAATTTAAATATCTCTCACACATCTGTCTTTCTCTCTGTCTAGATTAGTCTAAAATCATTGTTCTTATTTCAAAGATGAAATTAGTATCTCAATTCATGACAAAAATATAACAAACAAAATGTAGTCCAACATTAATATCATCAAAGAAACGACTTCGTTGCAACAAAGTACAGACAAATATGTCTCAACAGACAGAATATTATCTATGATTCAAGAAAAAAAAAAACATAAATTACAGTATAGTTTTTACAAGTAGAATGAAAATATAATTTCATTTTTTTTGGAGTTGGGTTTAAAACATAGTTCTCGTAGTTGAATTCTAATAATCTACATAATATGTCGTTTATATATCGATCAAATTAACATATGGTTTCTATTCGACACTCAATTGGAGGTAATCGAAAAAGATGAAGAAAGTGCGAATTTCCATGGGAGCAAGTTCTACCAGCAGCTTTGAGGGATCAACAGGGCCTCCCTTCATCACCTCCTCTGGCTCTGAGTTTTCAACCTTCCAAACCAATCTCTTTTTCTCCATTTCAACTCTCTCCTGATTGGCTGACAAACTCATCTCTCTCACCTTCTCTATCTATTTTGACAAAAAATAAAAACATCATGAATTTAGTAATAGCAAGAATTCAGCATAGCAGCTGTAAGATTATTGTACCTTCTTTTCTGGAAACAGCCTTTTGAGCTCAACCCTCGCCAGTTTAGAATACTCTTCGTCTTCTCCAATCTTCGACCAAGTTGTCCAACCACCAATACGTAGAATTAGACGAGTAGTATGTTGACACTTGTCGTGCATTAAAGGGGTTTGTGGGATGATCAGATATTGGGCAGCAAAGTTAAGAAATTACCTCATACAGGTGAGCTAATCGAAGGAGAAGAATTCCAGTTTCAAGCTCCTGCATCGTCCACGAAGAAGAAACATATCGGTTTATACGTGATAATGTAAAAGGGACGGCAAACAGCACTAGTCCTCTTGGCTTAGGATTTTCCATCAAGACTTATACCTGAAGAGTTATCACTGCGACGTTGTTCGGAAAAGTGTAAGACGGATCAATTGCGGTGAAAGTTGGGATAAGGGAACTGGTCCAACCATTTCCATCCTGCCAAAAAAGAAACTGATTACTAGCGCAAAACACCAAATACATCATGCCTAAAACATGAAAAAAAAAACACTAAATTTTTAATATTTACCTCTTCGGTGAAGGCTAAAAGAAGGGGAGAATATATCTCTTGTCCGAAAGTGCGACGCCATTTGGCACCTTTGCCAAATCGATCAATTCTGACATAAAGTTTTCCCTGGATCTGTAAAATGGCAAGGGAAGATTACTGTTAGAATGTCCATAACTGGCAAAAAGATTGCAGTTTGCAGATGATGCACTTTTTTCATTGGATGATGAAAGTAACATTCAAAATGCGAATAACTAAAACCGAACGAAACTAATTTTGACTAGTTTAGCCTACGATTAATGGTTGAAAACAATTACCAGTTTCCTTTAGAATCATAATGTAATAACCAATTCTAATACATATTTCCCATTTTGAGCATGTTAAAAAGTGGATATAACGATTCATCAAAGATCTATCTGGTGATCTATCTCGTGAATAGCATTTACTTCAAAAAAGAACGCCTAAATGCCAGAAGGGGACATAATAGAAATTAGATAATAGATAATGCAAGGACTATCTACTGAATGTGATGATCAGTGATGCTTACAGTTAAACCTTCACATTTATCGGCTATGCAAACAGTCTCATTTAGTGCCTCGCCAACACCTCTGGCATCATCATGAAGCAGTCTCCTAGTATATAATAACGTTCCCAATCATGACAATATACGTGATTCTTTTACTGAAAGATAAGAGCACCAAAAATAGGTGTCAAGTTAAACCTGTGAAGCATTAGCTCTATTTGACCATCCACTAAACTAGATCCCCCAACGGAGCGATCCACCAGTACTGATAGCTCCGTGCTATCGTCGTGCACATACATTCCCAGATTGACCTAACAATATGTAGAAAGTAAAGTTGATGCATATCAAATTCTTCACATTAAGGTCGGAAAGTCAGTCAATGCTTGCCTCCGATGATGATTTATAACGAATTTACAAATGAATACATCATCTTTGACATAAAGAATTACAATAACTTAGCATGCGAGTAAAAATATTAAATAACAGAAATTTTAAGAATTCTGACAAATGTAAATGAGGGAGAGAGAATTTTGAATTGGAGAGAAAGGATAAATAAAGTCGTGTCTTTTATGCGAAGGAAACATACAGGATAATAATTTCCTGAAACTGGTTGGTTCGCTTCAAGTTCCCAATCTGTCCGAAAATCTCGAATCTACAAATTAAAATGACTATAACTTCCAAAATAATAATGCTTTAGAGAAGTTATTAAGAAGAAGAAAGCAATGGAACCACACCCGCTTGATGAAGTCACGGCCGTTGGAGTCTGTATAGAATGTTTTGTTTGTAAGCATAGTAGTTGTAATCTGAGTTGCAATCTCTTTCCCAATCCCATCATCCACAGGTATTGGTCCAATCTGATAAAGGTATTATTTACATTACTTTTAACTATTTGATATGCTAAGTTATACAGTAACCAAGCCAAAATCTGAGATTCTAATAATTAATGTCCACATACAATAAACTCAAGTTCTGCATGGTCCTTTTCCTTGTATACCCTCGTAATCTGCGGATGCAATCAGAATTAGTTATAAAGAAAAATGAAATTTCTGAAAAACCAGAATCCAAAAAAAAAATGGAAACTTTGAATTCTGAACAGAATTTTAACAGAAAGATTTGTGTTTAAAATCAGTAATTTTTCAGATTCTTCATTTTGAAAGACAACAATCAAAGCATATGACTGGAAAATACTAGAGAGGCATCTTTTAGGATTGGAAAACCCAAGTGCAAACATGGTCAAAGTTGAAGAACCACAACTGCACGACGTATCCTTGTCTACATTATCTTGTCAATACCGCCCATGATGTCATTATTTTTGGAGGTCATTTGTCATATTTTATGCTCGTGTTCTGTATTCTGACATTAGATATTTTGAGTAAATAATCTCTCTTTTCAATCATTTTTATTTCTAAGTTTTTATTTGGGTCAGTTTGTTAGTAAATTGGCAAGGAAAATATTGTCGGAGAAGGAACAAGTCATTCTCCCCTGCCCATTCATATTCCACGAGGATTGAAGAGGATCATAATATATGCATACCACATATACGCACATGCAGCGAGTGAGAGAGAAAGACAGAGAACCACCTGCGACATCCATGAATTTAGCTGTTGATGAACTTCATCCAACAGTGGACCCCGTATAACAGTTAAAGGAACCTGAAATAAATACATTTTTTATTGTCTTTACAATTACATTTATGGCACATAACTCAGGAAATTCCAGACTCCTTCACCTGGTTTTCTGATTCTATGACAAATGTACCATTTGGTCGGAACACATAAGCTCCAGATGCCTTCGTACAGCAGAATTCTTAATCAATCACTAATAAATGAACAGTGTATATCATATGTATTATCATAGTTGTTCCAAACCTTAGGAAAAACTACCTGATCTTTGTCAGTTCCATCATTGCCAGAATAATATATATAACTTTGCCTAGTAGCCATCCCAACCTTAAAAAAACATTGCAGCATCGCTGTCAGAAAACCATATAGAACATCTAAACTAGGAAACCCGTCTGAATAACTATTTTCCTTTTCTCCTCGTTCACACTCTTGCATTTACAAGAAATGACAGAAATCCAAGGGAATGAAGATTACAAATTGTATGAGATTGAAGTAAGATTGGAGATAAGAAATAAAGCTTACCATGCTTTTGTTATTCATGTAGTGAGTAAGTTTTTGTTCATTTGCAGAAAAAACTAGCTTTAAGTTTCCTTGCCCGACTTCAATGGTATCATTTACTCCTGGCGTAGAAATAGTAGATCTAATTGAACCGCGTCCTGCGTTTCATAAGCAATAATGTGAGTTAACCTAAGCTTGGAAATATGAGATTTTATTTTCACCATTCAAAACATAGTATCCGGCACAAAGCCATAAGCTAACCTGTCTCTTGTACCCGGGATAATATGTAAGAGCTGAAACCAAAAGGTGGAATGGAAACTGGGAATGCAAGCCAATATTTAAGAGTCTCACTAGGAGATTTATCAAGATATGCTCTAACATAGAAATTCTTAATGGTAGAAGTAGCTTTTGATATAGGCAGAAGTTGCAATTCAACTTCTTTCCCATCAGAATCCTGAACACGAACATCTGCCGTAGAAACCTATTCATTTCATATGCGGTCAGCTATATGCAAATACACAATGAAAGGGTTTTGGATTATCTCCATCCAGATTGTTTTTATCTGTTCCAACTGTGATCTCATACCATCTATGAGTTCTTAAAGTATGAGAATGACCCTATATCAATAATTTTTTTATTTAAATTTTTAGCATCAGATAGCAGTTAAAACAAGCATTATTTAATGACTAAATCACCATAGGAAAAATACATTGTGAGATATGAGAAATGTCCAATCAGAAGAAAAAACACAGAATAAGTTTTTTTGAGCAAGATGAGGTGAAAAAGACTCACAGGAATTCGTATCACTTCCTCTCTTTTCCATCCTAATGGATTGTAGATGACAACTATCTGTAAATTATAGGAGAGATATGAGAAACCAGCTCAAATCAATGACAAAATGAACAAAATCAGCTGTGCTACAAATCTAATTTTACCAAGCTTTTCCCAAGAGGCAATGCTGTTTCTGATGGAGGACAGTAACTTATGTTGAGAAGAGGGCACTGCCAACAATATTGAAATGAAACAAGTAAGAATAATAAATTATATATAAGAAAATGTGATCCATGATAAGTTGGGAGAAGCCAATGACAGAGTTTTAACACTTTGAATAATCACATACTCAATTAAAACTCAGTATCATCATATATGGCAATGTCATTCATGACCAAGGTTCTGTATGAACGTTAAAATTGTGTAATAGATGCATATAAAAAAACAAGGATGAAACAAAAATGAAACTCTTCCTTATCATATATTTCCTAGTTGCTTAAGTGCGAAGTCCTCCAATCATATCTCCTTCATTCTGCAAACCATGAGAGTTAAACTAGCAACCACATTATGATCAAATGTGAAGTGGTCAGACAGTCGTGGACAAGATTTTTGTCATCTTTCGATCTGTCAAGGGAGCTTATTTTGACATTGGGAACTTCATTAGTGATGTTTCCAATATGGACGAAAAATCTAAGAGAAATTTAATTTGAAGATTTGGTATTCTAGTTGTCTGGTGAGCTATTTGGATTCATCGTAATGAAATTATTTTAAGATAAATCTCTACAATTTGATTTATGGAATAAAATTAATTTTCTTATTAACAAGTTATTTATAGTTCTAAATATCGTAAAAATTATCTTAATTCTCTTCAATTGAAATGAAATTATTTTTTATTAAATTCTTAAGAGCCTTGTAAGGGAGAATCTTTTTTCCTCTCATCTCTTTGTATATTCGTTTCTAATAAAAAAAATATATTCTGCAGCATGATTTTCCATAAAGAAATTTTTATTCAGCTCATGAAGGTACTTGACATTTCTTGGCATGATTATCATCAAATTCCACCCCTTTTGCCAACCGTCATTCAACGATTCACGTCATACTCGAAAACAAAGATTGGTGGAGGAATAACATTCTCATTTCAGGAGTTATGATATAAATCCTAAGATTGTTTAGCCTTATGATATAAAATTAACTCTTAATAAGAAAATGTGCTTATGTCTAAATAATAAGAATTAATTCAGTAGTTCTTTCTAATTAGAAAGAAGTGATCACTTCTTAATTTGTGTTCTTCCTTCTTGGAGATATTTTCATCCTCTTATAAACTCTTTCCTTCAAAACAAGTATTGTTTCACGCTGAAAATAATGCGGAGAAGTAACAACACATTCAAATTTGATTTCACGTGAATTGGAATTAAGCAGCCATTGAACAAAATATGATGCTCTTAACCAAAAAACATACTACTTGAGACTAGTGATACCTGCAGAAAGTTAGAGGTCATAACCATTCCAGTATCAATTCTTGGCATAGCCAAAGAAGCAAGAGAAGAGGCAACTACCTTCTCAGCCTGCACCAAAAATTTAACCCAATACAAAGGCAAGAACTGCAAGGAGAAACCTTAAAGTTTTAAACATTTTCACCTCCATGTAGCCAATTGACAATCGCATTCCATAGTCAGCAGCAACATGCTGCCTTTCTGTACCACTGACAGCATCATGATGTTGAGCAATTGCCAAAGCATCAGCCAGCGCATCAACGTTTGGACCAAAACTTTTTCTGCCTTGAAAGAATTCTAATTGTCTAGCTGCCTGATTGTGCACAAAAAAAATGCATTTATGAAACAACCAAAGTAAGATCATACAAGGACGAGAAAGTAATTATGTTGTAAGAACCTATAAATGTCAGAATCTTACTAGATAGTAACCACTCATCATTCGCACATAACCTTTCAAAGCAGGTCTACTGGTAAAGTAACCAGTCCAATATGCATTTGGATGGTCAGCATACCTAAATGGTGTAACAGCTCATGAAGGAAACAAATCTTGAGAAAACTTGGATATTTGAGGCAGAAAGACAAACAAACTTCATCTATCAACTCACGGGAAAAAATCATCGGTTTTGAGAGGCCACTGAACGCCTTCTGCATATTTAGAGTCAGTGTAAATGGATGGTGTTGAATATAATGCATGGACACGTCCATCCTGAGATATTTTCAAGTAAAAACTAGATTAATAAATTCAGGATCTCACCATATGAAAACTTGAAATATACAATCCAGCAACCACAATGACACCAAAGATCTAGTTCCTATCACACTATAGACTTTCAGACCTTATTAACATAATGAATGAACTTGTCCATCTGCCTGAACCATGAATTTGCATACTGGTAGCGAAAATCCGTCCCCATTGCCCACATTATATGATTTGTGTGGGTGACATTAGCCTAAAATAAATGAAAAAGTCTAAGAACAAGAATATTATAACATTGAACGTATTCCATTTCAATTTAAAATCCATTTTCACACAATGAAACACAAACAAAATAAAACAAGCACAAGAACAGAGACAAGGTCTGATTTAAAATGCATATGATGATATTAGCCCACAAAAAGCAATATAACAGAAACGAACTAGCTAGCATATTTTACCAAGGAAAAAGAGGCTCCGCAAAACACTAGGAAAGTCACAAGTGAGGATAAATAGAACTCCAATAAAGCTCATGAATCTCAAGAGACTGATTGATTATCCTTTTTATTTGTTTAGAAAAAAAAATGTATTAAATAATAACTAAATATGTTAACTGGAGGATACAAGCTTCTCCAAACGAAATACATTTGATTAAAAGCAATATCTTTCCACATAGAAATGACCAAAATAAACAGGGAAGTTTAGAAATATTTAGAATTAGATTCCATCTAAATGTGAAAGAACTAATTTTATGACTAGAGAATTACGACCATGATATTTGATTTAAAAAATCCAAGAGTCATGCTCTAGCCTAAATGTCAAAAAAGTGGCCAAGTCTTTCCAACACTTATCCATTCTTTAATAATTTTCATTATGCAAAAGAGTCAACTCAGAAACAACTGAATTCACAATGTAAAAAAGTGTGTAGTTGTCTCCATCTTCTCGCAATGCAAACAACTCTAGAGCATGATTAGCCACCAATAAGGTAAACTTATTCTAGGAGGACTTAAAGCACACGTGGAAGCAACAATTAGGGCAAGACTTAGAAGAATAAATTCATATGGCACTCTTTTATTTGTGTACTGCATAGTTATTTAGAAATGTGAATAAGAAGTTATCTAGGAGTTATTACAATGTTATGAGGGGAAGGATAAAATGGGGGAAAGAAGATGGCATAACATAGATAATGTTGTGTAACATGTGGGTGTATAGATAATGGGCCAATGTGTAATTTGAAGCTATAATTAGTAGCTTGTTTAGAAGGTTTAATTTTGATGTAATTTTCAATTATGCACAATTTGATGTATTTCGGGAATCATTTCGTAAACTCTTTGTTGATGCATACAAAGGAGTTAGATAGATGATAATTGATAAAATAGTCTATCAAATTTATCGAATCAATTCTTACTTATAGATATCATTCTTGGGAAGATGTTAAAGAAAGCAAAAACTCTAAATTTAATTCAACGATTCAAAGTCTGACATGATGCCATAAATATTCTCATCTCCAGTTTGTTGATGACACTATTCATTTCTTGGTCGATGATGAAGCCAAAGTTCAAAATATGATCGATATTGTAAAAATATTTGGTTTGCTATCTGGTCTCAAATTAAATTTCAATAAGAGAGACGTAGTGTGTATTAATATTGTGGAAGATATGATGAGCAATTTTGCTACAATTACTAATTGTAGAAAAGGTAGTTAGCCATTAACTTATTTGGCCTTCCACTTGAAGGAAACTCATTATCTTCTTTTCTTTGGCAGACAACGATTCAAAAGGTTAGGAAGAGATTAGATGGTTGGAAAAAATAATGTTTTTCTGGGAAGGTAATGATAATGACATTAAACCTCATCTTATTCGCTGGAAATGTGTGACGAATTCAAAATCTTGTGGAGGTCTTGGCATTGGCAACTTTGAAGTCAGAAATAAGGTAATATTTGGGAAATGACTTTGGAGATTTTCCAAGGAGAGTGATTCTTTTTGGCACACGGTGATCAAAAGCAAATATGAAACTCAAACTTTCGATTGGGCAACAAATCTAGTTAATCGTGTTACTTTTCGCAATTCTTGGAAACATATTTCTCTTTATTTTACATCTCTTTCAAGATTGCATTTTATTTAAAGTGGATGATGGAGCCTTTATCCGCTTTTGGGAGGACAGATAGATAGGGGATGAGACTTTATGCATTAGATTTCCAAAAATTTATCATCTATCTCATGACAAAAATCAATCAATTATCTCCCTCTACAGAGCGTATCAATCACACAATAGCTCTTGGGTGTTGACATTTTGAAGAAATATGACTAGCACAGAGTTATTCGATATGGCCATTCTCCAAGTGGCTATTCATTTTTTCTCCCCAAAAGAGAATGTTCTCAATTCTTGTAGGTGGACTTTGGAGCCCTCTAACAATTTCTCATCTTGATCTTTTTTGTCTGAACTGATTTCTATTCCATATAACAAATTTCCTTTCTAGAAATTCATTTGAAAGAAAGCCGTTCCCTCTTAAATTCAAGTTGTGAATGAAAAGTTGCATACAAGTGATCAAATTCATAAGAAAAATTCATCTAGAGCTTTATGTCTACATTGTTGTCTTTTCTATAAAGCCAAGAGTGAAACTAACAATCACATTATGATCCAATGTGAGGCGGCTAGACAGTTGTGGGTACAATTTTTTTTATTTTTCAACCAGTTGATGAGAGTTCACTTTGTCATTGGGAAATCATCAATGATATGTATATTATAGACAGAAAGTATAAGAAGATAAATTTAATTTGGAGACTCAACATTTTAGCTATTTGTGGTTATTTGGATCTATTGCAATGAGATCAGTAACGAGAAGAAACAGGTCACAGTTAGTAACATAGTAATTGACTTTCAAGCTTTGTATAGAGGTCGACCTATAATAGTATCTATTAAGAAATATATATAAATGAATCAATTATTCTCAACTCACAAACTTAATTTTTTTAAATTGTTATTAATTTATCTTAATATTTCCAGAGTTCGCAAGATTGAATCTCAACATAGTCAAAATAATTAACCCCATTTAAAAATATTTCACACATAAAGACCAACAAAAAGAAATTTGCTTACATGTACGAAATATATAATGATTCGATTATTCTCAACCCACAAATGTGATTATTGATAATTTATCATTATCGACAGTATTAAGTTTATTCACGAACATTTAGTTCTTTCAGTTATTTTCATTTAATTTGTTCCATTTCATCATTGACCCAAGATGTGTGCAAATTTCAGTTTATCATTCTAAACATGTTGAAGAGGTCAATGGACTAGAAGCTAAAGAACATGAATACGGGTAAATTAATCATTCTAGGTATTACCTGTGCCAATGCAGCAGCTATGAAGTCATCGACTCGCTCTTGAACATTGTAGTCAAACAGGAGAACATCATCCTTCAATTAAATTCTAGTTAAAAGAGTTATAGTTAGAGAAAAACAGTTCTATATCTCGTATCATGATTAATCTTACCTGAATAGGAGAAGATACGTCATTTATTTCAAATGTAAAACCCTCAGGAGGATCATAATGCCTAGCAAATATACCAGTGAACACCTACAAATGAAGGATGTGATTTATGGAGCCAACTAAATTCTGAAGATATTACGCATTTTCTATAGTGTGCTTCACCTGTGAGGAATGACTGAGGGACTTAGAACCCCGCCACACTACCTCAAGAGTCTTGTCCTTGAGTCGCCGTGCTCTGTCTTGATAATCGATTCGTGCAAAAAATAGAGAATCGAATCCTAACTGCAGAAAATTCATTCTTTAAATCTACACCAATTTCTCGATTTTATGTTATTACATTATGAACCTAAAATTTTATGAACAAAGTAAATATTTATAGATGTGCGGAGAAGACTTACATCCGCAGAAAGCATGTAGGCTTGAACAGCAGAATGGCCGAAAGGATCAATCTGCCAGCCGACTCTAGGAGTCTTACCAAACTCACTTTTTATAAATTGATGTCCTAAGGTTGTTTGATCAATCAAATCGATGTAATGTGTAGTCGCCTCATCATGCATACACATGCCCCCGTTTCTTTAAGAAGCAACGCAACAAAGAAAAAAAAAAAAGGAATACATTTATACGTCTACACTCAAATAGATGAAACCTATGGTTAGAATCAGCTCAAATCCGAGAGCCATTTAATCAATTAATTACTGCGAATATAACCAATTAAATTCAACACAGATGTTTGTTACAAATAAAAATTAATTATGCATACGTACATAAATTCTAATTGACCGGCGTTTACAAGCTCCTTTACTTTTGTTTTCATTGCAGAACTTTGCTGTCTCCACCATCTTTGGAAGAAAGCCTGAGTGAACTTCAACTAGTCAATTCTAGCAGTAGTAAAAATTTCAACAACAAAGCAGAACAGTAAGAATACCATCTCAACATAAATGAATTTTCTATTATGGTCATCCAACAAAGCTGATATTACAGAGTCCAACACGTTCTGAACACAGGCTCCCTGAACATGAAACACTGACTCAATAAACTCAGAACCAGCATATACCCGCAATTGACATAAAATGGCAGGATTAGGACCGTGTTAAGGAAATACTACCCGAATAGAATTGTTTGCACCAACGTAGTACTGATCGACAGTCTTGAGCCAGCCCACGTCGTCGTGAGAGTGAGGTACCAAATGAACGTTGATTTTGTCGGGGACGATGGTCGAGGTGGTGTTGTAAGCTATGTAATCGGACATTGAGAATGGAAAGAAGAGCATAACAAGGAAGGCGAAGGAGAGATTGATCGGCATAGATGTTTCATAGAGATCACCCATCGGAGCAAAGGCAGAGTTGGGGAAGAAACAGCAATGGCATGAGTAGCGGAAGAAGAGCTGGAGAAAAATAAAATGGCGTCTGACTTGGGAAGGGCAAGTGCAGAAGAAAATAGTAACTCCAAGTTCAACTCTATTTGTCGTGTCCGTACAGCTAACAGCATGCCCCTGCCAATTTTGATGTACGTTAAAAATTCCAAGTCACGATTATAATCATTTATGTTGCGAAGGGAAATAAAATAAAAATAATATTTTATTATTTTTAAATACTTAAATATTCACGTGCTTTTTTTTTTAAATTTATTATCTAATATCTAGTATTTAGTTTTTCGTTTTTATTAAAATTAAGTCATTTATGTTTATACTCTTTTTATTTTATAGATGTTTTTTTTTCTAATTTTTCTTATTTTAAAGTATTTAAATCATGATTTTCTAATAATTTAAATATATTTAAATTTTCATTAGCCTTTGATAATCATTGTTTGCAGGGTAAATAATTTCAAGTTGCGATCACTTTCAAGACAAGAATGCATCCTAAATGGATGTCTATCCTGTCCAACTCAAACCGGCTAACACAGGAAACAAGAGTGAGCTGGAAGCCGTAGTCAAACAACTTCAAGGTAGTGGGGGTTCAATCACAAAAAGTAAAATTTGTGACAACATGTGTGTTACAATTCCAGCTCAAACATCTCTATTTGGAGTGTACGTCATCCCACTGTTGAATTCGGTTTAAGGTTGCTTAAACACAACTTTACTTGACTCATAAACAAATGTGGTTTAACAATCCAGTTCCATACTTGAACCCATCAAAGTGTATGTCTCAGTATCAATGCACAGACTTCATCGGAAACAACAACGTCAAATTTATGGTCCAAATTGCGTGCTGAATTCTATATCAGGATGATGGCAGCGAGGTACTCACGGAACAGAAAGACAAGCCTGCAGTCATTTCATACCAATGGAAAGGAAACCAACCGTTAATTAACAATTGAATAGAACTGGAATGAGTTGGATCATTGTTGTGGACGAAGCGAGCAAAGAAATAAGAAGATTGATAGGAAAAAAGTAAAAATGTCAGTCGATGATGAACCTCGATCTTTGCTTTTCATGCATCGACTCTATTTGTTGCTGTAGGCAAGGCAAGGTGTGATTCTGTGCGAGGGAATAAAAGTTTAAGACGGAAGGCATCGACGCCGTTCAAATAATACCGGAAGAGGCGTTTTGCTCTGATAAACCCGAGTCGTCCGTACAGTGCAAGTGCTCCCTTATTTGTTACTTCAGCTTCCAAAGTTACCTTAAATTAGAGTTCAAAACAAACAGCACAAGGTAAACATTATATGCATAAAAGTCTGAAACAAACAACTTTCACGAAGTCTGCCTGCAAATTTGATGAAAGGTATATTTACATCAGAAATAACCAATAAAGCACAAACAAGATTGCATAAAATCACGCCTGATGATAAATTCATACTAGGAAACTCAAAACTCTCATGTCATACGAGCAACCTAGTAGTTTTTTTCTATTCCGCGAGTAATGAATTCTGAAAACTTTATGGTGACAAATTAGAGAATCAGAGAACTACCAAATCAATAAAAACACACGCTTGATAATTTTTATAACAAAACAAATGAAGAAAACAGGGTAAAATCATAGTTGCGTATCTATTTAGATGGAATGGGACTAACAAGATAAATTTAAAATGATATGCGCTGTCTATTCTAACTACATAGTTAAATGTGCTTTATGCCACAATATTCACAAAGTTAGAGACTTATAATATACATGTCTTAGCTTTGATCACCCAAAACTTTGTTGTGAAATAGAATTATAATACGAAGACTATGCCTTTTGTGAGAGACCTAGCTGAAACTCAAGTGTCCAGCCCGACCCACTACTGTTAACAAGATGTGCTGGACCGGTCTAGACCACCAAGTCCCGATCACAACAATTAATGCTCACGAGCTGGACGACTCATGCATCTACTTCTTCACAAGGAAAAAAAAACAATAAAACCTCTGATGCATGGGATGACTATGGTGTAGTCCACAACACAATAGGTGAAAAGGTAAAATTTAGGACACAATGTAAATATATTTGTTATGATTGTATTATGAATCTTACATAAGGCGTAGCACTATTAATAAGTAAAATTTCTAATAATTCAGATACCAAACATTTAAATACAATTGATGAAATATCCGATGAAATAATCACTTCATATTTTTCTTATGAAGTAAAATATTTCAATTTTTGTAATATTAATCACAATGTAAGTTTTAGTACTTGTAGTAGTAGTAATCTCACAAGTTACAATCGTTCATGACACATGGAATGAAGCAATCTTAGAGCTGCAGATGGCATACCTCTTCACAGCCCAAATCCATCATTACCTTGATTGATCTAGTCACCAATTCTGTAGCTGTCATAAAAGAAAATCTTAAGGTAAAAGATAAGAGCTTGAACCAACTAAAATGCGATAATTCAAAGATATCACAAAAGTTGGTTGACGAATGCACGTAGCATTCTGTTAGGGATATTTTAAGTATTTTAAGGGAGGATAATATTTTAGTTATCTAGTTAGTTATCTAGGGGTATTTAGGGTATTTAGTTTAATAATTGGCTATGAGTTGGTTATCTAGTTGATTATATAAGTGGGGGAAAGTGAGTGGGTGAGGGGAGGAAAATATTGGAAAAGTGGGAGAGGGGTAGAGGCTCTCGAAATCTTCTACAAATTGGGAGTTGGATGTGTACGTTTTTGTTATTGTTCTTCTTTGGAAATTCTGCATATTAGGATCCCTATCAATGGTATCAGAGCCCAGTCACCAATCCAATTTGTGGGCCAACATCATTCAGTGAGCCCAATCCGAATTCGACCCTCAATGCATTCGCACGCCGTTGTGGATTTAAGATTTTTAATCTCACCTTGAGGACAAGGTGAAACTTTAAGCGGCCGGTATTGTTAGGGATATTTTAGGTATTTTAAGGGAGGATAATATTTAGTTATCTAGTTAGTTATCTAGGGGTATTTAGTTTAATAATTGGTTATGAGTTAGTTATCTAGTTGATTATATAAGTGGGGGAACGTGAGTGGGTGAGGGGAGGAAAATATTGGGAAAGTAGGAGAGGGGTAGAGGCTCTCGAAATCTTCTACAAATTGGAAGTTGGATGTGTACGTTTTTGTTATGGTTCTTCTTTGGAAATTCTGCATATTAGGATCCCTATCACATTCATTGTTCGTGGCATGAATAACGATATTGGTTTCATTCATATCATCTATATTTCAACTCAAGAGATCTATCATAAAAGAACAGCGTGAATAAAGCCAAAATTTTAATGTTTATCACCATCGAGTTATTTAACATTAAAATACTTGCATAAATAAAGAGAATTGCTAGGATTACTTCTAAATTTATCTTCTCCAATTTATCTTGTATCCTATCATTTGGTGAAAATTGTAATGATATATTATTTTAGATATTTGTAATCGATTAAAAATATTATACTAATGAATGAATGACATTTACAAGATAAATTAAAGAAGGTAAAATTTAATGATATACCAATCATTACCTTTAAATACAATTTATAGTAAAAGAATAAACCTATAACTGACTGATCATCGATTTTGTGGCACTATGAAAACAAAACCGAAAATGGTACTGACAAAAAAGACAGATGCAAGGAAATACCAATGCCTTTTCCCCTGTAGGGCTTGATGACAACCAACATGGCAATATAGCCTCTGAAAGTGTTACGATGCTCTCCCATCTTACACACCACCGTTCCA